>OMKR01075062.1:3993-16103 GCA_900302355.1 Cyttopsis rosea
AGAAACACAGAGACAGATAATAATAATAATAGTAATAATAAATATAGCTGCAAGCAGCAGTTTATGGGGTGTCAAGCTAAAGAGGGAGAAGTTAGACCATAGAGCATCCGAATGAAAGTCAGGCAACAGCGATCCACAGTGGAATTGTACAGACCATAGAGCAAAAGTTGCGAGTCGCACACATGTTTGAAAATGTGCTCATCAGTCTATGTTCGGAACATACGCCTACCTCTGTTTATTTGGCGGTTTTCGCCAATATTTGCACCTGTGGCGGCCATATTGTAATAACTGTGAGAAATCTTTTGGTGACTTTGAACAATAGGAGTCCAGGGAATCTAACAAAGAAGGTTTGGTTGAAATGACCTTGGAGGAGATATCAAAAGTTAGTTTTTCAGAAAATTCAAATTGACAGAAAATCTTATTAGGCGTAGGTGCAACTTTAGCCTGATGGTGGTGCTACACACATAGTGTGATTGGTCCAGAACTTTAGACTTCCATCAGTGTGCCAAATTGCGTACCAAAAAGCCGTGCAGCGCAGAGTGCACCGCCTCCAATGTGAAAGTTGCTTCAGACTCATACCAGATTGCATGATGATGTCACAAAGCACTCTGCTCCACTACTTCTGGTGCCTCCACTACTTCCGGTTCCTTTCTTCAGAAAAAAGTTTTTTTCTAACTCCTCCTACAGATATGGTCCGATATTCATCGAACTTGGACCGCAGCACGTCTGCACTGCCCCGAGTACAATTCATTAGTCTCGTGTCCGTGGGTTCCATGGTTTCTGAGCACCGGGCACTTTTACCTGGAGAATGGCTCAGAGAATAATAATAAAAATCTGAAATAAACAGTAGGGCTCCCGTCCTTCCGCCTCATCTCTCATAATAACCTTTATTTGTAGAGCAAGCTTTCATCCACAACATGCAACTCAAACTGCTTTAAGAAGAAGAGAAGAATGATTTAATAATCACACATTTACCACACACAATGCTTTACATTAATAGAACACTATCAAGTAGTAAAGCAAACAAGCAAAATGCATTTAATACAAATAGGTAAATATAGCGGCATGAAAATGGATGGATGGATGGATGGAGGTAAACATTATACTATATTCGTTTCAGATTTGGGTCATCGATTTAGACTTTGAAGGATCACAATGGTTCTTTTTTTCAATGGAGTCATACTGTCTCAATCATTCTGCAGCGAATGATTTCTCTTGAATTCCGTAGTGGGAACACGTCCTTAGTGCTCAAACTGATTACATAGATGCTATATTTGTACTCCAGTTAACACTCCAGTTGTATCGTATTATGTCCTTATATTGATGAATATCTAGTATTTGCGCTCAATTCCTACCACTTCCCTGTGTACTATCGCTCACTGTCATGAGCCCGAGTGCAGACGCAATGCTGTCACTGCAGCCATGGTTTTGGGCTGTAGAGCTGGAGGAGTTCAGGTTTCAGAGCGCTTCTCAATGACTGACACTGGGTGGAAAGCGAAGACTTGAACTGTCAACCTTTCAACAAAGCCCCATTAATCAACGTCACACATTGAGTTCTATCCTGTAGGAATAAAAACAAAACACATAAAATCCTGGAAAAAAGTTGTATATTGTTATGTCCTTATATGGACGAATTAAAGGACGGAATGGTGGGTCATATTTCTGTCAAGATATTGATGGTTTTCCTCATCAGTTCTCTAGTAGAGGTAGATTAGAGTGGAGGAAGAGTAGAGTAGAAGTAGAGTAGAGGTAGAGCAGAGTAGATGTAGAGTAGAGTTGAAGTAGAGTTAATGAAGTGTAGAGTAGAGGTAGAGTTAATGAAGTGTAGAGTAGAAGTAGAGAAGAGCAGAGGTAGAGTAAAAGAAGAGGTAGAGTAGAAGTAGAGCAGAGTAGATGTAGAATAAAAGTAGAGTAGAGGTAGAGTAGAGTAGATGAAGAGTAAAGGTGGAGTAAAGGAAACATGATGAAAAAGCTATTGAACTTGCAATTATTTAAAAAAATAATCACTTTAAGAGTAGAGAATTATTATGAAAAGGACAGGATGTGCACTGTGTGGGTTACCTCCTGGAAGAGATAGTGCACACACACAAATGGGCTCACGTGCACGCCGACACGTGCACATGTACGGTGCTATCGTGCAGCAGCAGCAGGCAGTGTGACGGACGCCCCGGCTCTGCCCCAACACACCGCCGTGTGCACTGCTTATCGCACGCCAGCCGCCCCGCGCCGCTCGCGTTGCTCCTCCTCCACCTCCTCCTCCTCCACCTCCTCCTCTTCCTCCCCCTCCACTTCCTCTCACATGCACACCCACAAACACACACACACACACACACTTTCACACAGAGATGAATACACGCAGCATAGTGCAGCCGGAAAATTACCAGTGATGAGAAAGTGACACAGTGAAGTACATTATTTCTCGATCTGTACTTACTTAAAGGTTCAAAATGTAACTTCTATGCATCAAAATGTCTAAAAATGACTAGATCAATGTTATATATTTTGTTGAGTTGTGTACTTAAATTAGCCCAAATGTTTCCAACAATTTTCAAACGCAGAGAAATCCGTTGAATTTACATATTGTACCTTTAAGTATATGTTCGGAGAGTTTCGAGAGTTTCATTTCATCACATTTCGAAGTAAATATCTGTACTTTTTACTCCACTACATTTTTAATATTTTATTACATTTTAATTAAATGTTCATCTTTTTTTTATTTTTATTTTTTAAAATATATCAGGATTTATATTTCATCTGCAGAAAAGAAAAGCTACAGTAGTACTTTATGAAGTACTGTATTATAGATGTTTATATCAGGACACTGGATATTACAAGTACTTTTACTTTTAGTAATGTAGGTAACTTTAACAGCAACTTTCACTTTTACTAGAGTCATTTCGGCTGCATTTACACCGCAGGTGTTAATGCCAAGTTCCCATTTGTCGCCTGTATCCGATTTTTTGTGGTGTTTTTGTTAGCACTGTTGCCTCACAGCAAGAAGGTCCTGGGTTTGAATCCCAGGTCCTTTCTGTGTGGAGTTTGCGTGTTCTCCCCGTGACTGCGTGGGCCTCCCACCATCAAAGACATGTATGTTAGGGGGTTAACACTCCTGCACCCCTGACCAAGGCACCGGCAACAGAGCTGGAGGTGGTCCCCGGCAGAGGCCGTTCTGAGGCCTTCCTCTGTGTATCAAGCCGCTTAGTATAAAACACGGTCATCATGACAGCCAACCGTTGGATCGAAGACGGCGCAAATGATTGATTGATGAAAAGAAAATATCATTTCAGCAGGAAAATTTTACTTTTCGATTTTACTTCTTACTTGGGAAGTAGTTTTATAGACTTTTGGTCTGGTATACCGTGTTAATAGCTGCAATGTGTATATATACTGTAGATGACTCATTCCAGCAATAAAACCTGTTGTATTCAAGGCAGAAGCTGCTGTGTGAAATTTAAACACTAAACTCACAAACTAATCCAACTATGTTAATAAACCATCAGACTCCAAATGCAAATGAAATGAAAAGAAAAGGGTTGAAAACCAAAGTGAAAGAGTCACTTACCCATTAAAAGTTGGTACATTCCACAATTTGTAGTTTCAGTGGAAAGTCTGGAGAGCGGCTGCTTCCGGTGATTCCGGTGAATTGCTGAATCGACAAACCAAGACGTGGCGCGTGACGCGACGCTCTTGGTGTGAATCGGGGGTTCGTGTCAGGGTATTGGTACTTTTACTGCAGTAAAAGCTGTCAGTGCTTCCTCCAACTCTGCTAACGTGAGGAGCAGAAAGTTTCCTCCGGTTTGAACTTTTCAGCTTTTTAATGAACTCGGCGTCAGCTTGTTTCTTTATTTTTTTTTTCTACTTATCTCAGCAGCAGCAGCTTTAATGGAGACCCGAGTGAAACTAATTAGCTGCTGTGTTCAAATATCTCCACAATATCTTCCACTATTTCTTTCGGGGTTTTTTGTTTTTTACACCCAGCATCCTTCAATTTAGAGCATTGTTGTTGTTCATCAAGGATCCAAAGACCCTCTCTCCATAACCTGCTCTAACAGTGATGCCCTCCAGAATCAATGATCATGGATGGATGGATGACTGATGGATACTCATGGTATGGCAGTAAATGGAGGCTAGAACACATTAGAAAAGCATTGCGTTGCCCTGGAGACCGCTCATGTGGTTCTAAACATTAGTACAGTGGCCATTTTGAATCATCTTTTGACATACAGTAGTGTGTATGCATTCCTTCCATTACCTAGATCCCAATCTGTATTTATCGTACTTTTGTTTCCTGGTCACGACCCTTTTCTTAATTCATTGTGTCTGCGATGAACAATAGTGCGCTATTATACGATATTTCAACCTATCTGGCGAGTTCATTTAGAAATAGAATTTGTGAAAAATGAACCCAATCAAAGGGATGAGAGATTTGTCAAGTTTTTTGTCGAATTTCAGGATCAGGATCCGAAGATTCGTGCGGCAATTGGATCGGATTGGTCGGGTGAACTGCGTCTGGGTTTCGCGTCGCAAAACATGTCGATGGGAGAGCTCGTTTTGTTCCAGAACAACAGCGAGTACAGTAGTTTGATCAGATGGACATTTCACAAAATTCAGTTTTCATTATATGAAAACAAATTTATTGATAGTTTGGTATGGTTTTAGTATGGTGACATCCAACGTTAACCCTCTCAGAGGCGAAGTGAAGAACTCTTTCCTCGAGGGACGCTGTGTTTATCGCACTGAGAGCCTGAGGATTAATTGGCTCCTGGCACCGCTGGCGGTAGTCCCTGGCAGGGCGCACCTCGCCGTCGCCCCATCACTTTAAGTTCCAGGTGTATTAATGGAGTCTGCGCCCCATCGATTCTTAATTCCCCTCCATGTGGACGTTGGGGATAAATATCGTGCCGTGCGGCCTTCCTTAGGCTTATTGTAATCAGCGGCGTTATTGATCGCCCGCCCGCTCCCTCAGAAGTAATCTATTTAAAATACACATGGAGTAAAGCGGGACTCCATCTTGTCCCGGCTCATTGTCTTCCTATTGGCAGGACTCACGCGGTTTTACAGGAAGTAGAGGAAGGTTGAGGCGCGGTGCCAGCTACTTAGTGTATTTAGCACAAATTGAAAGAATGTGAAATAGTTTAACGAGGAAGAAACATCTTTAACCATAATGACAAAAATAGGATTTTATTACCTGTTGTGGGAAAGCATATGTACTGTCAGTGGGGATAAGATTAAGTAAATCATCATATCATTTTTTAAAATTCATTTATAAAGTTGAAAACGGGCCAAAAACACAAGTCTAACCAGAGTTAATGAGCTGAAATTTAGATAGTAAAATTCAGAAAATTGAACCAGATGTTGGAGGTTATGAGATGTCACAGTGGTGAAAATCTGGAAATATAGAAAATGAGAAGGATTTTAGCGGCACTTATGTGAGCTTAACGTGGTTAAATGACCTAAACTCTAAATGTAAAACATCCAAATTAATTATGGTCATAGGGGGACACGAATTGGTCCTCTGGTGCAAATTTCATCAAAAATCTTAAAGAAGGTCCAAAAATAGAGTCAAATGCCGCAATGGGAAAAATGCAGCATAATGTGACATAATTCAAATATCAATAACAAATAAGCCACGTGAAGCTCCCTATTTTTGGCAGTTTGAGCCTAAATTAATTCATTAAAAAAAACAGTTTACAGTTTAAATTACAGTTAAATGTTATTTTTATTTTCATCAATGATCATACCGATTGTGCCCTAGAACTGGGTAAAATTATTAAGATTTTGACTAAAGGTGTTTTTTCCCTTTCCATGGAGGCCGCCATGTTGACCTGCCATGTTTCTACAGTAGCCCAGAACAGACAAACCAAACACTGGCTTTAGAGAGGGACTTTCACGTTTTTCGCGAGTAGATTCTCTTCTATGGAGGGGAATTCAGTTGGTTGCAGTCTGCAACCTCACCGCTAGTGGCCGCTAAATTCTACACACTGCAACTTTAAGCTCCATAAAGCTGCATAAAGCTGGTTTAGATGGAGGATCCAACGAGGATGTCCGACTCTGTTTCCCTCAGAACTTGTTTGGTCGTGACCTGGAAGTAGAGAGAGAGAGAGAGAGAGAGAGAGAGAGAGAGAGAGAGAGAGAGAGGGAGGATGTGACAGAGGGGGGGAGGGATAGAAGAAGTGCTCGGGAGCCTCCATCGGCCTGTTTGAAATATGTCTTTTGCTTTTGTGGTCTCTGGGTGGACGCTGTCATTTTTATATCTGTGTGTGTGTGTGGGTGTGGGTGTGTGTGTGTGTGTGCGTGTGTGTGTGATTGATGAGGGCTCAGCCTGCCGTGAGCCAGACGTCTGCTCTATCGATTTTATCCCCACATTCGTCTGGCTAGGAGCTGCATTTCAACACAATCCGCCTCCATCAGCCTTTTGTCCGGGACACCGTGACGTGCACACACACGCGCACACACATGCGCACACACACCCGGTGCTGCTCACCACGTGGGTGTTTGGCCGGTGGGCAGCGACTGTGAGCTGATGTTCTTCATTGTCTGCTGAGTACAATGGCCGCTCTCACCTCGAGATGCTGCCATCGATCTGACTGGAGTCCACTTGTTTAATGTCCAGTCCAATGGACTTCAGCTGTCTGTCTGTCTGTGTATCTGTATGTCTGTATGTCTGTCTATCTCTCTGTCTGTGTATCTGTATGTCTGTATGTCTGTCTATCTCTGTGTCTGTGTATCTGTATGTCTGTCTGTTCAGTGTTTCCACCTGCAGTCTATTGAACTGAACTGCTGCTACAACTGCTTGTTGTCATAATCAGCGCAAACAAATCGACAGGAGAATAAAACTAGGAAGGAACTAATGAAGGAACTAACAAATAAGGAAACTAGGAAACTACAGCAGGAAACTACAGCAGGAATCTACAACAGGAAACTACAGCAGGAAACTACAGCAGGAACCTACAACAGGAAACTACAGCAGGAAACTACAACAGGAAACTACAGCAGGAATCTACAACAGGAATCTACAACAAGAAGCTACAACAGGAAATTACAGTAGGAATCTACAACAGGAAACTACAGCAGGAAACTACAGCAGGAATCTACAACAGGAAACTACAACAGGAAACTACAGCAGGAAACTAGGAAACTACAGCAGGAAACCACAGCAGGAAACTACAGCAGTAAACTAGAAAGTGAAAACAGAAAACTATAGCAGGACACTAGAAAAGTGCAAAAGGAAACTACAGTGGAAAATGAAAATTGACAGTAGAAAACTACAGGAGAAAATTACAGCAGGTAACTAGAAAGCTACAACAGGAAAGTAGAAAGCTACAGTCGGAAACTACAGCAGGAATCCAGAAAACAACAGGAGAATATTACAGCAGAAAATAAATAACTACCGCACAAAACTATAGCAGGGAACTACAGCAGGAAATAGAAAACTACAGCAGGAAATAGAAAACTACCACAGAAAACTATGGCAGGAAACTACTACATAAAACTACAGCGGGAAAACTACAGCAAAACCCTGCTCTCTCCCTGTCTCTCTGCCTCGCTCACCTCAAGGTGTTATGATAACAAAGAAGAACGTGTGTGTGTGTGTGTGTGTGTGTGTGTGAGTGTGTGTGAGAGAGTGTGTGTGTGTGTGTGTGTGTGTGTGTGTGTGTGTGTGTGTGTGTGTCTGTGTGTGTGTCAGCGTGCACGTGGTGCTGACAGCGACGGTGACAGCGCTGTAGCTGCAGGTGACATTTAGCAGAATGATTTCACCGTCGTTACATTTCACAGACAAGACAAGAATAAACAACAACAGACTAATAAACCACAGAGGACCTGTCTCCCTCTCTCTCTCTCTGAACTAGCTCCTGCCTAGGCCTCCTCGGCTTGTTTTGATCTGGTTATATAGACTGGCGCTCCCTCTACTTATCAACGCATTCCACAGTGGAACCTGGACACTTGGGACTTGGAATTGAATTGGAAGTTGTAGATCCGCAGCTTAAACTCTCTCTCCCTCTCCCCTCCTTTCACTATCCCACTCTCCCTGACTCCACCCCGCCCCTCAGGGAATGATGTATCTGGAGGAGCGCCGGCTGGTCCACAGGGATCTCGCCGCCCGGAACGTTCTGGTCAAGTCACCCAATCACATCAAGATCACAGACTTCGGCCTCGCGCGGCTCCTGGACGCAGACGAGAAGGAGTACAACGCCGACGGGGGCAAGGTGGGTGGAAGCAGAGGATTCTGTGAGCATTTTTTCGGGCTTAAAGGGAAAACTGTAGTGTGTTGTTTTTTTGTTTTTTTTTTAACCTAAACCTTATCTTTCGATCATCGGAATCCAGTATTGAGAGAATAGCTTCAGCCGACTACAATGCGAGGTACAATGGGGGCAAATCATGGTTGGCCAGGCACGTGCAGAGAGTGCCCGAGCACCCATTTTGCCCCTCACCCCCTATGGTGCCCTTTTTATCAGGCGTTATTTTGGGGGGGTTTTTGCGGATTTTTTTTCTGGGCAAAATATGCATATTCATGAGATACGCCTTCTGAACGCGTCCTCGGTGCTTCCTTATCGAAGGAAACAAAAAAATAATGCGTAATGGGGATTACATTCACTATTTCTCTGTTTCTGAACAAATCTGATGCGAGAAATAGACAATGCAGTTGCTGAATCTTCACTCGTACACTCTCTACAAGGCCTCATTTAAAAGTTTGTTCCGACTTTGCCCGCGGCGTCCAGAGCAGTGTGGACCGCACCACGGGCTCCAGCGGCTCCACTCGCTGGCGCGCCAGGCGTGGGTGGAGTTACTCAGGTGGGGGGGTTCCAGTGCCAATGTGTCACCCGTGACATAGGGTGTGACAGCAAACTCTGATCAGCGTGCTTTAGGCTTTTTTTTTCTTCGACCAAACAGAGCAGAGCAATTTTTTTTTACCGGGTTGTCTTTTTTCACAGTTTGGCCCGTCAGAGACCCAAATTAAGTTAAGTTAAAAAGTGAGTTTCTTCATAATATGTCCCCTTTAAACAATTCTGTTGCCAACTCAATCACTAATGACTCCCAACGATCGAAAAATAAGGTTTGGGGTTAACAATCCAGGAGTGTTCCCTTAGGTCTGTTTGTGTGTTTGTATGTGTGTGCACGACGTCTGCATTCACACTTTTCATACTTTCATACTTTTCTACTTTTCTGTCCATCGTTACTTGAGTGTTTATTCAGCAAACAATCCATTTGTAAACGGAAATGGATTACCTGCTCAAAGACGGTGATGATTATTAAATCTATAAATTATAAATCACAGAGAAATCTTTGAGAGTGTAAAGTGAGTTCAAAATCTTCCGAAGAGCTTTGTGCCAACGCTGAGACAGACCAACATTTGACTGCATAATGAAAAAGGAAAAAGTGAAAAGAATAAAGAGAGGGAAAAAAAAACAAGGAAACGCATCATGAATTATGTATTTGCGATGTTAATTCCGGGAGCTTTCTGCGTCTCGAAAGTTCATTATGGAACCAGGAGTGGTTTCCGTTTGCCCCGCTTGACACTCGCTATGCAAATACTCCCTCCACTCCGTTCCACAATGTCAGCTCGTCTGGCGCTGCACACGCTGCGGGCGGCCCGAAGATAAACAACATGGCCGCCGCAGCGAGAATCATATTGTTAATAAATGCATGTGAGAAATATTCATATTGACATAGAGATTAAAAATATTAAAAGATAAATACCGAAGGTTGTACTTTATTTGGCGTTAACGGTTAATAGTTCATACTTAACTGAGCATGAACTCATCATGAGTTAAGAAAGATGGTTGCTTCCAGGTATTACCCTTACTCTACTCTAACTTTACCTCTGCTCTACTTCTACTCTACCTCAATTCTACCTTGACTTTATCTCTGCTCTACCTCTACTCTACTTCGACTTAATCTCAACTCTACCTCGACTCCACCCCTGCTCTACCTCTACTCTACCTCTACTTCTACTCTGCCTACCTCTCCTCTACCCTTGCTCTACTCTACCCCTACTTTATCTCAACTCTACCTCTACTCAACCGCTGCTCTACCTCTACTTTACTTATACTCTACCTCTCCCTCCCACATCTCTACCTCTACTATATCTGTACTGTACCCTACTCCTACTCTACCACCCTGTACTTTACTTCTTCTCTGCTCTACCCCTACTTTACCTCCCTCTGTCTCCCTCTAAACAGCCTCTACTTTATCTCAACTCTACCTCTACTCAACCTCTGCTCTACCTCTACTCTACTTATACTCTACCTCTCCCTCCCACGTCTCTACTTCTACTATATATGTACTGTACCCTACTCCTACTCTACCTCTACTCTAACACCCTGTACTTTACTTCTTCCCTACTCTACCCCTACTTTACCTCCCTCTGTCTCACTCTAAACAGCCTCTACTTTATTTTGACTCTACCTCCCTCTACTCTACTGTACTTCCACCTTTACTCGACCTCTACTCTAGGGGAGAGCCATGTAGAAAATACAATTTCAACTTCTTTCAACAAAGCACAAAGTATATTTTTTTCTGGATCCCTCAACTGAGGCAATTTGTGTTTTATATAAATAAACAAGAATACAGATAGAAAACAAACAACCATTACCTTATTGGTCACAATTAAAAAAAATCTAAAATTCTAAATGTAACCAATAGCAATTGATGATTATGAAAAGTTACAGACAGGCTAGAATAAATGCCAGTGCACAAAAAGCGACTTAATTACAGTAATGTGAGTATCTGTATTTCGTTACTTCTACCCCTCGCTACGACTTACAGTACATGGTCATGAGATCGGGATGTGAGTAGCAAGTGTTAATAAACCAGTTCAGACCGGTTCCATGGCCCCATCTCCATAAATCTCTATGAGCGGATGTGTGTGTGGTGGATCTACATCCAGCCACGGGGCAGAAATCTGCACAGTGACGATGAAAGGTTCAACTCTTTTTTGAGACTCGGTTCTTGGCGAGTCGCTCAGTAAAAAAAGAGTCGTTCTATTTGTCCGACTCTTGGTTGGTTCGGTTCAGTTGGTGTGACGCACGGTGAGCGAGGGAGGACTTCCTGAACGATGAACGAGTGGATGAAGAGTCGGTTCAGCTCTGGGTTGTGAATGGAATTCTCACACAAATCATTTAATTCTGTCACAATTATTTATTTTGGTGGAACATTCAATATATATTATGCAAAATGCTGTGACCTTTTTACCACATTAATTTAGGGTTAGGGGTAGGGTGACGCCGTGACCCGCAGCTGTTGTCTATTTTCGTTCAGTGAATCCAGATTCAGACTTATTTGAATCTAGATTCAGACTCAGTGAATACCAGTGTGACCGGTTAGAGAATCACGAACGGAGCAAACAAACGACTCTTTTTCCCGAGTGACTGCCCATTACCTTTTCATTTCTGAGAGTTGTTCGCCATGTCCGGGTCGTTCGCGCTTCGTGCATCGCTACTGCCCAGATGAAAACTGATGCCAAGCGTCCACCCTCAAGGGTTTCATTTCCTCCCATCTTCTCATTTCCCCCCGGAGTCAGGCAGACAGAGAGAGAGATGGAGAGAGCGAAGGCGCGAGTGTGTGTGTGTGTGTGTGTGACTGTGTGTGTCTGTGTGTGTATTTGTTCTATATCCATGCATGTATGTTTGTCTTGTCTATGTCTTGTGTGTGCAGATGCGACTGTGTCAAGGTGTGTGTGTGTGTGTGTGTGTGTGTGTGTGTGTGTGTGTAAGTGGTCATTATAACCCGATGTTGCGGCTCTATAGCAGGTAATTGCCTTGTTCAGAGCAGAATCCCCTGCTGCCTCATATGGAAATCACACGATGGAGGGTTCCTGACATTGTCCTTGGCCGCCTGTCTCTCTCCCTCCCTCTCTCCATCTCTCCTCACTCACTCTCTCTCTCTCTCTCTCTATCTCTCTCTCTCTCTCTCTCTCTCGCTCTCTCCACCTCTAAACCTAATAGCCATTGCGATAATATGCGACAAATGGCCAATAAAATTCCATTAAATATGTGGAAGCAGTGGCAGCAGCTTCGTCCGGAGTTAATCAATCGCTCCTTGAGTGAAATGGAGCAATGGAACCAAGCCGCTGGGATGGAGGGATGGAGGGAGGAAGAGAGGGAGGGATC
>OMKR01075097.1:0-10089 GCA_900302355.1 Cyttopsis rosea
TTCTTGCACAATTTCCTATTTTTCTCAGAATGTGAATTGTTGATACAGAGGTTTGTTGTAAATTTCTCAGGTTTATATTGCCAAAACTTTATTTTTATTTTTTATTTTTATTGCTTAATTTACATTTTCCCTCGTTTATTGCTTATTTTAGGTTAAATTTAATGTGTATTGATATATTTTTCTAATTTTAGGTTTATTGTAAATTGTAAATTTTTTTATTTGATTGTATTTTTTATTAAAAATATTTAATTTTTTAATATATTTATTAATGTATCATTGTTGCCTATTGTACTGCTGTAATAGATCTATCTATCTATCTATCTAGAAATAATCATCCTCTCTCGCTCGCTCCCTCTTTCTCTCTCTCTCTCTCTATAAATAAATATATATATAAATATACACACTGGACAGAAAGAATCTTCCATCCAGATCTTCAGTGGCATCCCATGGCTGGGTGGTCATCACTGTAATTGCCACTCAAACGGTGAATCACAGATGAATCACTGTGTGTTTTTGTTTCTTCCTCCGTTGCCCTCCCCTGCTTTCACATTCCGTGCAGTTGCTCTTCCCCTCCACCTGTGATGTGGCAGGAATACCACGCTGGAGACAAGCTGGAGCCGAGTGCTCTGTGAACAGGAAATAAAACTCCCGACCGACCCGTTTGGGAGCGGCTGACCTAGCTCGTTCGGAGCCTGGGTTTTAAACCTGGCACCTAGGCAGCCGGACAGACGGGGCTCAAGCATGGCCTTGCAAGGACACACACATACACACGTGCACGCGCGCGCACACACACTCACTCACTCACTCACTCAGGGATAAACCAGAGCACTTCAACACTGTAATAATGGACTAACCTCGACAGCGATAACTTAACGATATTTTGGGGATGACTATTGACTATTATTCATAAGATATCGACACACAAGAACTATTTGAGAAACAATTGTTAGTAATGTTGATATTATGACCATATTGTAATTTAACATTTTACTATATTGATAGGATATCTAGTCTCATATCACAATATGGATATTATAACGATATATCGCCCAGTCCTAATTGGATTTGTACACATTTTCTGGTTGAATGGCATGACATTGTGTTGTGTGTAGAGGAATACTGACAATTAACCACTCAACAAATAGGCAAGTTAGTGCAAAATCCCAGCATTATCAAGACGCATTGATCTGTTGGTGATCTGATCTGTCTCCTTGGGCCTATTATCTCTTTAAATCAGTTCCTGGTGGGTAAGGCTTGTGTTTCCTATGGAGGTATGAATTATGAATTATGACTCGTCCATCGGCATGTTTTGTCCTCGGCAGGGCTGTGTTGTGTTGTTGTATTAATATTTGAATGTGTATCTGGTGCTGTTTTCTGGCTAAACTGAATGTCTCAGAGAGAGACTGGGAGGGATGGCTGCGTAAAACGCAGTGTTATGGTCTCTGGCTCTGGAGAAGGCTCAGAATTAGATGTGCCAACCTTTATCCTACCATGGCACAGGAGAGGAGACTGTCCTGCTAACCCTAAAAAACGTCACACAACCTATACAACAGCAACATGTAGAACTGTGCTAGTAATTATGGCCTAGTTATAGTTATGCGAGACTTAACAAATACATTTTTTAAATGACTCAGGAGTCAGGACTCAAAATGAAAAATAATTAGTACTAAATTAAAGTCCAAGGCAAAACCAGGCCAAGGCTTTTGGAATAATTCGTATTGAATGTGACTGATTCACACTCTCCCTCGCTCACCGTGCATTACACCGACCGAATCAAACGAACCGTGAGTCAGAAAATCAAGACAATGTTCTTACTGAGCGACTCGTCGAGAACCCAATCTCAAAAACGTGTTGGTATTCTGTCTAGAACTACATGAATTAGTGCAGCTTTGCAATTTTGATAAAGCAAAACAAGAGCTAATTTCCATTATTTATTCATTTTAAGTGGAATTTGAAAAATGTTGACGGCACCCTAGTGTTTCCGCATCACAGCGGTTGAAAGACGCTGCTGTAATGCGCGGGCAGGCGGGCAGTTGGCGGGCGGGCTGCCGTATCTCATTTCTTTGGTGGGAAAGTAGAGTTTAAGCCGGCCTGTGTGTGAAACAGGAGAGCTGTGCTTTGGGAGCGATGTGCTCTTGATAAGAGCTCCACGTCACTGTCACCCCCCTGCAACAGCTGCAGAATATCACCCTTACCTGCCCAGCCCTGGAAGTAAATGCGAGCGTGCATGTGTTTGTACGTCTCTGCAAGCTTGCGTAGGATTGAGCACACTTCTTTGCATGTAACTCTTTTCAGCTTCTTGGGAGTGAGTCATGCAAAACCCAAGCTATAATTGAAGAACTCTGCGTACTACCACACCAGGTCCAGCCTCAGACAATCAAACCCAGCACGGCGCATTACATGAAACAAGGGGTGATTTTCGATGTGTGAAGGTGATGATTTCCACACCAATGGCAGGATGAAGCACACGTCGTAACCAACCACAGGCTGCGGTTCGCAGGATATCTGCTTTCTACGGTTAAATCAATTTGAGGAAGACCATGTGCTTTCCCAGAATTCAGATTTTTTTTTCGTGCTGTCAGCGTGCTTGGCACACAACAGAGTATTTGTATGCCTTTGCATCTTGGAAAGAGTTGATCTGCAAGTGGAGTTCAAATTCTCGACCTGCAATGCCGCTCTTTATTCATTCTTTAATCAAAAAGTACTGCTGCACTAACTCTGTCCTGGGGATGACCTGTGGGATGACAAGAGCACAGCTTTTATATTATACCAATCCGCCTCTTTGGCGCCTGATCTGACCATGTTTTGATCTATAAACAACGAATCATCATTACTTCTCCAGGAGGGAGAATCACCACGGGTGCGACAAATGAACATAGAAACCTCAAACAACAACATGTATTGACAAAACATAACTAATTAAGTTGATGGAAATTGGAACAGCAATTCGGCACGTGGCCTCTTCCTGTGTTAGCTATGGCAGTAAAAGAGAGAAACGGAGAAGGATGTAATTAGGAGGGTGTTCGGGGGTGTATTCGGTGCAGGTGCTGGTGGTGTATGTGCGCCTGCGATTAGTCCACTTGTGTGCATGTGTGTGTGTGTTTGTGTCCACCGGTGTGTGTCGAAGGACTTGTCCCAATTAGTTGTGGTGTATGAGGTCAGAACTATATCGTAGTGTATAAAGGGCCTCGCAGCCACCCACAAGTCCCGCAGCTATGTAGACACTGTGTGAAGACTCTGTGAAGAAAGCTCCGAGCACCAGGCCCCGCAGCCACAGAAGACCCCCCCAACCCCCAGAGAAGCCGAGAGCCCGCGGAGCAACACCCACGCGTGACGTCGAGGAGCACGAACCAGTCCCAGCGAGCGCGAGGTCACCCCGCTCCCCTGAAGCTCACACATACAACCCATGTGCAGGCATAAGACGCACCGGCAAGCGCCAGAAGCACCCAGAATCCGAATGAATGACGCCAAATTAATTAATGAGTGGCTTCGCTGCCTCCCCTTACAACCCATCGGCTTCAGGGGTCCACGGTGCAGGTCATAGCAAACCACGCTGATCAATATTCAATAATGTCCTATATATGTATGTATGTATTTGTGTGTGTGTGTGTGTGTGTGTGTGTGTGTGTGTGTGTGTGTGTGTGTGTGTTTTCAGCAGATATCATCACCGGGCAAATGTTCATTATCTCGCTGCCAAAAACATTGCCTGAGAAGCATTAATGGGAAGTCAATTTCTAATCAGTTATCCTCAAAGGCAAATGCATAGGAATAGCAGCCGTCGGTGCAGCAAGAGTTGAGTAAGCGATAGCAGAAAGTAGCCACAGCTAATTTAAACTCAGGCTCTATTGAGGATTCCTGTCCGCGGACTTTAATTAGTAATAATATGCAGCCAGCCAGGCGAACGTTCATTTGGCACCAGCGGACGGTGTGAGAAGGCTCTTGGATGTTTTGGGGGATTGCTGATGGAATGTTGCCCGCAAGAAATGCCAAAAGGATGCCGGTTTATATGGTAAAAATGGTACGATTTATTTACTTTAACTTATTTTCATCGATATAGTTTTTTCCTCCGTTTGGACTTTTGCATTTTGTACGTGAGCGGCGTACAGCGAGCGCATTGGCGCTTTATTGCTTCGTAAATAAGGTTTTTTGATCCAGAATGTGCCCTTGAAGGGGTGTACAGATGGGTGTGGAAATGGTTTGTTTTTCCCATACATCACATGGTGCAATGTGTTTCCACATCTTTAGTGGCCCTCCACCCGGCTAACTCTCCGCGCCGCAGATGCAGCGATGTAGGCATCTGTTGACGGAGCCCGCCCGTCCAGCCGTGGCGTTAACAGGGCTTGATGGCCCATGTAAGTTCTGGCCCCTCATAAAAAAAATAGGTGGGAAATGGGCTTCGGTTTTAGTTATGATTTTTCATTCTCAATACTTTAGGGCTCTTTCAGTCGGTTTGTCCCGAGCAGAACCGGTATTATTCAACATTTTGCCGTTCCTGCCTCAACCTAACCTCGGCCTTTGCATTGACCTACATTGGCTGGATAACGACATGGATCTCAAACCCGGCTTTGGACGCCGTGGAGACGCCTTTTGAGCCGCCGCTTGCGAGGCGCCTTGTTTCTATGGCATCACCAGCTCCACACCATGAGCCTTGTAATTTCACGGGATGTGGACATTATCCTTTTCTCTTTCCGCCGTTGTTGATAAATTTCCTTTATTTTTCGAAAGACAAGGTATGGCAGCTGCTTCTTTGGGAGGAGGCCCTTAATCCCAGACCGGGTGTTTGTTTTTTTTTTTTTCTAATCCAAATTGAAGGGGATTCAGGGACTTCTGCCATACTCTGCTACCTCCGTATGTCCTCCCCCTGCCTCTCTCATCGCCATCTTCTCGTTTTATCTTCTCTCTCTCCTTTCTCTGATTTCCTCTCATCTCCCCCTCTCTGTCTGCCATCTGCGTCTATTATGGGGTCGATCCTGGGCCGGGGACAAGGCCTGTGCACGCGGTGCTGTCTGCCAGGGCGGAGGGCTCCGTGAGGTAACTGGATGCTGGTCCGCTGCCCCCCCTAGTCCACGGGGGCCACGACAGAGCGGCTGCTCATGAATAACTAAGGCCATATTAGCAGTGTGCGCTCCGAGGGCCAGAGCTCCATGGCCCCGGTTCAAACACAAAGCAAACACAAGAGCCCACATGCACGGCTTTGCGAGGGTTGGCCATATTGAGGGGAGGTGCTTCCCAGTCGGTAGGGGTGGAAATCGACCGGGGGCCATCTTCTCCTCATGCGTGTCCACAAGACCGGGTTTGGAAGGAATGAAGGCTGGAGGAGGGAGCCGCATGCTCCTCTCTAATTTTCAATGACGCTCTTCACTTGGGTATTCTTAAGAGTCATTTTTTTCTCTTTTCTGTCCGCCCACCTGTCATGGGGCTAATGTACACCCCTCAGTCACTCGGGCTCACGTTTGTCTTGTTTAGTCTTTTTATTTTTGAGGGATGTCTCTGTGTGGCGTGTGGGAATTCACATATCATTTTATGTTCAGATTATGCTAATGGATGGTGGTGTGTGTCACAGACAGCTTATGATTATGCAGTGATCAATGACCCCGCGGTACAAACAACAGCCTGCGTAAGAGAGATGGGTTGTCTACCGCGGTGCGCAGGACGATAAAGCTCCTCGGGCTTCCTACAATACCTTTAATCCATCCTCACCTTTGAATCCATGGGCCTGGAGCCACCACTCTACAGAGGAGCGTGAATAGACCCGGGCACGGGATGCGGAAGGATGTGCGCTCTATCTCCGTGCCTTTGTCTTTGTCTTTGTGTCTCATTTTTTATTACCACTCTCTCCTTCTTTATCTCCCTTTGCACTTGACCCGCTCGATTCAACCCAGCGGTGGCTACCCAGCCTTGTTTGCATTTCAGCGACAGCCAACTGAAATATTGATGCACCCCCACCTCACCTCACCTCCATTCTCTGCGTCAGCAGTTTATTCGCTGCCCTTCAGAGTGCCTCTGCATATCGACGGGCCCCCTCTTTTTAGCGCAGTCCACCGTCACGTGGTCGCCGTTTGCGGACGGGGATGAAGAAACGCACCGTCGACCCGCTCTCTGAAGAGCCCGACCCTTTAATCCTGCTACACGAGCAGCGAGGGGATCATGCACGGAGTTGAGCCCGGGAGCTTTGGCCACGGGGCATCATGGCAGGAGTCATGGCGGCGTGGTGGCGCTGACAACCTGTAGAGGCCCAGGGCAGCGCTAACAAGAGGACAAGGTGCCCCCCTGCAAGTTAATGTAGACGTTAAATCACATGCTTTATTCTCTCAGCCCTCTCTCTCTCTCTCTCTGGTGGCATTCATCACCGCCGCTACCCAACTCCTAGTTCCAAGGGTGTAATTTCTATTTTTAACCCCCGCAATGCCCCTGCAAACCATCTGCTGAAACACAGGACATTTTCTGCGGACGGACTACACGGCTCTCGGGGCGACACGTTAATGCCTTCAACATGGGGCTCCGGGGTTCCATCGACAAAGCAAGAGACCCTACCCATATTTATATATTTTTCACTACCTCCACAGCCCTAAATAGTGTCGTTTTATCCCAGGCATTTCCAGATTGTGGAAACATACCCAGATTGGCATGGCTTCCGTTGTGGCTGCCAGCTTTTCCATAGGAATCGGAGCGCTAAATGTGAGCTCCATTTAAATCCCCCTCATCTGCTTCACTTTGCTTCTCTGCACGGCCACGCGGTGCCAGTAAACTAACACCACCACTAACTATAGAAGAGGAAATACTTATTTCTGGACACCATGCTAATTATTCCTGCAGTTTGACGGGCACATTTTATCAGACTGTTATACGTGCCATTTCAGAACATTACTAAAGGTTCTGTCAATAATTCAAAATACTACTACATTTCTTTCATTGTCATTTATTCTCTTTCATTGGACGTAGCCATTCGTTCCAACAAACCTTTTGTCCAGCTTTTACTTTTAAACAATGAAGGTTTGTTTTTTTGGCATGAATTTGGAACATGCTATCAATCAGATCGACTCTCTGTACTTTATTCTATCTTTCCTTATCCAATGGCAGGGTTCCAGCAGCTTTTACAGCAGTTTGATTGTCCACTTTAAAGGCATACCAATATATGCTATACTTGTATATATATATATATATAAAGATTTCCGAGTCCTCAGCACTGCTTTAGATTTGTACCTGTCACAAGGATATTTCTATTTTTGTGCATCTGTCTGCAAATTTCTGAGATTCATTTGTCAAATGCCCTCAAATATACAGCAAGAAGTGCTTTGCCTTCCAGCTCTCAACAATGGTAGCAGCGTATTAAAGAAATGTTTTATAATGCATCTTGATTTTTGATTTCTTCACATGAAATTGAACAGATGCAGGTCTACATGCCCCAGTGTTCTCATGATATATGACACATGTCACATGAATCATGATATGATTCTGTGGCAGTGGATGTCCACATATCACAAGTTACTACCATCCTATTTCCACAAAGATTGCAAAACGGGACTTTTGGTGTGGTTGTAGAGTGTGGGTGTTGCTGCGTCAGTCTAACTACCGCGAGACGAGCAGGGTGCCCAGGCATTTACGTTGTACTGCACAGCATTTTTATCCCGTGTTCCACATTTTGATTGCCTCTAGTTTTCAAAAGTCAAAACACTGCAGGAGAGACGCTTTTCCAAAATCTGGCTTTTATCCAATGGCTGTGAAGAAAGCAGGGAAGGCTGTCATCACAGGGCTGCGTTGGATGTCAATCACACTGCGCACATGTGGGTCACAGTGCAGGGTAACCTGTCACCGTTTTTGCTACGCCCACCAGGGGAAAACTGCGAGACACCACAAAGTCACAAACTCCGCAGATTTAGGAATATGATGGAAACTACCAGAAGTAAAAGGAAATGCAGCTACAACCAAGACTGGGAAACTGCTTATAACTGGGTGAAGCCGGTGGAAGGCGATTCTCTGTCGTGAAAGCGACACAGTACATCACAAGAAAAATGTGGCTCACAAAGGGCGAAGCATAGAGATGTTAGGAGCTCAGGGGCAGAAAAAAAGGAATGTTTATTTTTAAGTTAGATAGACAAAACTTTTAGACTGCCTTTTAAACTTTTAAACACATTAATATCATGTCTATTTACGTTTCACCATCCAGCTGTTTTAGTCCCATTAGTCCCATTTAGCCTTTACATTGAACTGTCTGCTTTTATTCAAAATGTTTTGTTCCGGAAAATATTGCCAATAACATAGTGCTTCATTAGCTGAAGCAGTGTTTAAGAACCTCTTCAAATGGGTTGAGTTTTTGCATCGATCCTAAGAAATGCTTTAGTCTCCCACCTGTATTAAGAGGGTTTAAATGATAAAAAAATATGAAGCAAAAAAATTTGTTATTTTTTAAAGACAAGTCACTGCAATCATTTCAGGCACTCAAGATTTTGATTATTCTAAAAAGCCTTTTATCACACTCGAGAGCCAGCACATCTTCCGATCACTAGACAACCCCGTCTAGTGATTGGAAGATTGCCGGTTCGATCCCCGGCTCCTCCTGGTAGTGTGCTGCAGTGTCCTTGAGCAAGACACTTAACCACCTAATTGCTCTCATTGAGTTGGTGCGCGCCTTGCTGTGAGGTATGCACTGTAAAGCACTTTGAGTCGTGTGACTCATTTATATATGAAAGGCGGAATAGAAATGCACCCCATTTACAATTGAACACAGTTATTTTTGATTGGCGGAAGGCTCTGAATAGTATTGACTGCCTGTATTTCGTTCTCATCTTGACATACTTAACGGAAGCGTTGGTCTTAATGAAGCCTCTCTGACAGCAGCCTCATTGTTTACCTTAGAAACAATGCTGCAGGATTTCCAAGAACTCAGCATGGCTTTCAGATGTTCACCTGTCACGCTGAATTTTGCTCTCAGCAAACATCTGCAAATCTCTGTGTCATTTCAGCTTCGCGTTTGCGTTACCCATTTTTACCAAAGCAGCAAGTCTCACCATGTGTAAAATATAAAAACCAACAAGCCCTAAACAGAGTTGTGAGGATGAGAGGATTCTACACTCTTTTGAAAAGGCTTTCGCAGTGAACTTTAATTAACTCAGACCCAATAAATCAATAACAAGGCCCGACTTCAATGGTTTTCTTCACACTGAACTGGATAACATTCATAATACTGTCGTTCCATTTGCCCCCCCCCCACACACACACAGTTTTGGCCTCGGGGATTTAGCCATTTCACTTCCTTTGATCAACATTATCGTAAGACACATTCCCAATTATGTTCTGTAGTTTATTCTGGGATTCATCATGTAGTGCTCAAGTCATCGCAGGCGGTTGACCTACAGTATCTACTGTGGAAATGCATTAGCTTTGCTTTGAAGCAATAACACATATCAACGCCAAAAGTTAAATCAGTGTTGTCAACTGTAGGTACATTTTAGGGACAGTCAGTTAAAACCAATCTAATTCAATCACGTCAGTAAATTTGTAATAAATAAATAAATAATAAAACGTCAAAATGTACTCGTACAAATCGTGTGATTTCTGACTGCTAGAGAATGTCGATGACGTAGATTTCATTCACGCCTTTTTTGACACGCAATTAGAATTGGTCGCTTTCATCCATGATCACTGTGGTTAATATGTACTGTACTTGGATCGAGGCCACAAAAGACGCCAGGGCAGTTCAGCGGAGTAGGGTGAGTCTTACAGTATGTATTTTTATGTTGCCGGTAAAAAAAATGTGGCATGTATGTAAAGACAGTCAGTCAGTGTAAACTGAAACATCAAGGCTGGCAGCCCTGCTCTAAATGCTTATGCAGTATGGCGTAGTTAGGGTTTATTTACTCTGCTTGTAAAACATGGAGTGTGTTCTGTTCTAGTTCACCTCCTGGGGTTCTGATGGACGTGCCTGCTGAATTGGAGTTTAGATTGGGGCTTGCCTACATGGGCTTTGGGGATTTAAGGTCTATTTGTGTGCATGTACTGTGTGTGTGTGTGTGTGTGTGTGTGTGTGTGTGTGTGTGTGTGTGTGTGTGTGTGCGTGCGCGCGCGCGTGTGCGTGTGTGTCTGTGGGGG
>OMKR01075098.1:0-14478 GCA_900302355.1 Cyttopsis rosea
TATATATATATATATATATATAAAGACAAATGTGTGGGAACTATATAAACACTGCAACATTTTTCTTTTAAATGAATGTATTTAAAGATATTTGTTCTGTATGTACAGAGGTCTGCTCAGTGCAGGAATACTCACTCACCGCATAATTAACATTGTGTTGTACTTTGTGTAGAAATAATAATAATAATAAAAAATTAGGTAGTTAAAAAAAAACGGATCACACACACAAACATCACTGTTTAAATTTCATTTTTAAAAAGTAGAAAAAGAAAAAAAGTTATGTTGTTTGTCGGGATAGATGGCTGATGTTCAAATTTGTTCCATTTCCAGATCTTATTTAAGAAAATATCCCCCCCAATTTTTTTATTATTATTTATTTTTTTATTTTTTACAGATCGTACCCTGGGTTCGGGGTTCAAGGTGGTCTGCAGTATAATGATTAATAGTTAAACGTCACCGTTATTTCATTTACAAGACGTTAGCACCATTAGAGAATGTACAATAATGACTGTTTTGATCATAGCTTCACTGTCATCTCTGTAACTTTATTATAGACGGGTATGGATGTTCTCATGTCCCAGAGACTTAAATCTTATCAGATTGGGTCCTAATGTGTACAAGTTGAGGGTCCTTGATATGAAAAAGGTTGAAAATCACTGCGCCAGAGTATCACCAGTGAACACGTTAACGAACCAGTGATCATATTAAGCATTAACCTCCATTTGCCAAGCTTAAAGTGCATGGTCTAGTTTTGATTGATCTAACGGTTTAAAGTAAAAATTCAACAATTCCACATCTGTACAGCATTTCAGTAAAAGTACTCAGTTACTCTCCACCCCTGAGCATCATCCACAGCTTTGTATGGCATGGAGATGGAAGATAAAAACTCTGACAAGAAAACTAAAATATGGTAACTTATTTTTTTGCACGTGTTTCTCAAGGCTTCTCTATTGTGGGAATGCTGATCGGGTTCCAGTGCATTCCGGAACCGCAGGAGGAAGTCGGATCACGTCAGAAGAAGCGGAATTGAATGCATAGAGTTAAATTGGCCTTGCCCACCCACCACCAGACACTTGTGGATTTATCCCAGGCGCTTATTCGGGCATTTGAGGACGAGGAGCACCAAGTGTAAAAAGTAATGCTGTAGATTACACATTCTACTGATTAGGATATACTGTACATATCCAGATGTTTTCCAAGTGTTTTTTGTTTGCTTGTTTGTTTTTATCATCAATAAGTGCTTTAACTGTTGCAATGCAATTTTATTCTTGAATTTTGTAGTGTAACCATCTTGCAATAGTATTGCAGTGACATTCTCAGTATCTTGACTACGTGCTGGCCTACGAGCCACTCCAAAATACTCAATTAACTGAGTACGTTTTTTAGGTTTATAATTCCTAAGGAGTAGTAGTGTTGGAACTGAACCAGCATATGTGAAATGAAATGCTGTTTTTCCTTGGTTGGACCATATCTGTAGAAGGTTGAACTTGACATTCAGTTTCGTATTGAAACAATTTTAATTTTAAGATACCACCGGGATATTTCTTAAAATGTAAGCCTTTGGTCGTGCCAATTTGAAAATAAGAATAATATATTTTCTACAGAAACCACACGACTTATCTTTCCTCCGATTATTTTTATTCCTTTTATTTTCACGAGACCAGCATTCATAGATGTTTCTGCTAGCTCAGATAACTAAGTTATTCATCACTAGGTATGACAAGCACTGACACTCAAACATGAAATGTCCTACAAACAATATTCCCCTGATGTAAACACAGTAATCTCACGATTACACAATCATTTAAAAAGGAATATCAATAGACTACCGATCGCAATATATCAAGTAAAACGAGATGATGCACTGCAAACATTCATCATAATCTATCTGCACAGTATAAGATACATTTCTCAGTAACAAATATACAGTTTTAACGGTTTCACCTCAAAAATAATCCGATATCGTTTCCTTGTGCAAAAGGACAAGCACAGTAGTTTGGTTTGCCTTGTCTCTCCATCTATTTTTGTGCAAACATTGTTTCATCAATAGCATGCCACACTAATAACACCAAGTACAGCTGTTCCACTGTATTTGACTTCTTTTCTGAAAATGGAATTTTTCAATAATGTTAATTTAATATTACTAAAACAAGTCAAGGGTTGACCCTCAAAGTTCTCAGATGCACAGCACTGAATAGAATAGAATTCAGCATAGAATACTGATTTAACATTAATTTAAAGCTTAGGGTTAAACGCAACACATTTCTAATTGGCAGTGTTACTAAAGAGACATTTGAATTGCACCTATTGCACAAATCAACAGGTCGTTAAAAATGTAAAAGGCCTGTTTTGGATAAAAGTAGTTTCTCTTCAAAATCTCCACTTTTAGGGATATGTGTGAAAACCTTTGAGGCTCCATGTGCATTTAAAAAAATTTCTGCATGATTGATATAAAGCTGTATGGCACTCGGTGTACTTGGTATCTTCTCTGGAGCTCAGGCCAAAGATTAGAGTCCATGCAGTACATCCCACTCCTGGCTCGCCGGGCCTTCCCAAAGCCCTATTTGTTCAATATATACACAATTAGTTTAAACCCATTCACACTAGTAAGTGGGAATCAACGTGTAGTCCAACTTGTGTCTTGTAAGTCTAGATAGCCCGTTTCGATGCTTTGACACTGTAAAGGGATGTCTGCCTCCTTAGATCAGTATATTCTCATGCCCGTCCTCATAACTTGACCTCTTTCAGAGTCACAGGAAGAGAGATGTCTGCTTTACAATTAGATGCCGGTTTCTGTGAAATAAGAAGAATGGGGAAACATTAAAAATTAGATAAAACAATCAAACAGATCAGAGCATTTACACCCACTATATTCTTCTGTATCTTCGATGCTAATCAACAACACATGAGAAAATGCCTCTTTAGCAATGAACAGATCATCTTATATGAAATCAGCGATAAACAGTACAATTAATTTAAATTCATGAATTAGTTCAATTATTTTGTGGTATGCCGATCAAGTACGTCTCTACCTACATGTATGTTAGTTTAAATCTACTGTTATTAGAGTTTAATGTTTGTACTGTATCAATCTCACTAAACACTCATTGTGTGAATTGATTACTATTACTGTTAAATTGTAAGTCTAAACTGATCAGAATGACAAAAAACACAAAAACACCATAACTGAAGATGTCGATGCAGTCTTTTGAACCCAGATTAAAATAATTCAAGTTGGAATAAGTCAAAATAAACATGTAATTGAAAATGTTTTATATTTCAATATCAATGTAAAGAGACCTTATTTGTAACAGGTGAAATTTAATTTTGATTAATTATGAAACTGATCAATGAGTTTTATGTTTATCTAACAAGACCTAAAATTATTTCTCTTTTATATCTTATATCAAACAAGGAAGATCATTCCAATATTCCCGTAGTTCAGGTTTTTTTTTACATGTTTATAATATTTTTTGAAAATGTATTGTCAGTTTCAGAGACTTAACAGCACAATGGATATATTTTGTGCATATATATTTGCTTAACGGAGATGTATTTGTGTCGTCTTCTGTATTTGGGTGTCCCTACCTTAGCCGGAGTATGTTTTGGACTTAGTGAGGTAGCGGGATAGTATCATGGCCACCGCTGGGGTGGGCTGCTGGGCGCTGTGGCGCCGTAGTCCTGCACCGAACACAAGGAGCCTGTATTCTGGAATAGGAGCTTGGGGGTCACGCACTTGAGAGGCCCCAAGGTCAACTCTGTTTTCCTCCTTCCACCCATTACACCAACAAACCCTTTACAAGCTAAAATACGCCATGATACCCCTAGGTGCCCACTAGTCCAACCCAAGTAGGTAGGAAGAATATGGAATAGGAATCATATGTAGGCCACGATTATAACTGTATTCTCTTAAATATATACACTCAGTGTGCACTTTATTAGGTGCACCTGTACAATCCAATGTAATCCAATACACCAGCTCAGCCATACATTTTGTTTTGTGTTGCATATAATGTTCAGTTTTTTACGCTGTCATAGAAGAGGTTAATTCAGTGATGTGTTTTAGCATCAAGGTCATAGTTGGTGGTGGTGTTGTACTGAGCTGCATTATATTCAGAGGTGTTTCTAATATTCTGTCCCCCTCATGTATGTAATTAGGGAGGACAGAAAATTAGAAACTAATGCAGTTCAGTATAACACCACATTTAACTATGACCTCAGTCATAAACATATAATTGAATTTACACATTGCCAACTATGTCAAAAAAACTGATTATAAACTTCATAAAAGTAGAATTCATGGCAGAGCTGGTGTATTGGATTATATTGAATTGTACAGGTGTACCTAATAAAGTGCATACTGAGTGTATACAGAGAAAGTATGAGGTAAGACGGTAAAATATATTAGCCATAAAATGGCAAAGGATTGCCTTTGAAGCACAAGCAATGTGTAATATGAGTTTGTTAAAAATGGTTGTTAATGATTCAAAGTTGATCATGGCCAGCTTGGGTTACGGAGTACAGTAGCATCTTTGTTTCCTATTCAAAACTCTTCACCCAGTTGTTTAATTAAAATTAATTTTGTCTGTCTAAGTATAATTGGAAATTCAATTAGGATTGATTAATTATGGGTTAGAGTAATTTATTCACAAATTATTACAGATTACCATAGAATCATGACGTCTGTTTGACAGATGCCAACTGCACTCATCATAATAAGCCATGACAGTGTTCACCTTTGGATTCCATAAGTATTATGAAACAAATTGCAAAGCATGCCGCTGCGAACAGCAGGTTGGAGAGCTGTCAGATGGTAAAGAGGCATGCTTCCAGCAAACTGTTTTTTGGGAATAAGTGAGTTTTTAGAAGGTTAGAAGGAAAGGTTTGTGAGCCCTTTAAACCCGCCACCACACACATGCCTGAAACAGTGCATTGCAGTAAGAAGCTGCAGAGACAGGCCAGGGGTGGAAACTATCACATTCCCTTGTTTTAAGGGAATGCAGATTGAGCTCCCACCTCTGGCTTCACACCACACCCACAGGTACACTTACGCTTCCCATCTGAGCCTCCGCCAGCTGGTTGGCCTTCTGACGTCGCAGATCAGACTTAATGAATCCTGTCATAAACGTGGAAGTCAGAAAGAATAAAAATTAAAAAAACATCATGACAATTAATTGAATTCATCGTGGTTCTGTGGCAAAAAGTACCAATGAAAGAAAAAAACAATGTATAATAAGGGACTGTGGAAACAGAATATGGTGAATCTCAATTGAGCAGTAACTGAAAAACAAGCTTGTCAATTGAGCCGCTAGGGGGCGCTCATTCCATAAAAAATGTGAATTGTCAAGATATTGAGTTGGAATGGTGGATAAGATAGAGTGCATAGTTCTAAAAAGTCAGTCTACCACTTGCATAGATAATGTAGTGCATCAAAGAAGGCTTTACATTCAAATGGGCTACATCAGAGAGCAGAGGAAAGGTTTGCTACCGTACCCGTCATTATGGTGCCTATGAGGAGAAAGATAGAGAGGAAGATGTTCCCAGCTAACGTGCCCCATGCATCAATTATCTTCCCTTCGGCGATGGTGAAAATGATTCCAAACACCTGTATGGACATTTGCAAGGGAACAAGGTATTGGATCAACTTTATAATCTATCCTTACATTTTAATCCTAAATCCAAAACAAGGAAATCATCCATGAACACAGACACCCCCACCGACCTGAGCCGACCAGTTGAGCAGGCCTGAGGAGGTTCCCTCAGACTCTGGGTAGGTGAGCTCCACAGCGAACTCAAAGCCCAGTGGCAGGTATCCTGTCATGAAGAACCTGCAGACAGAGACCGTAGGTCAAAAAGACCTCCAGAAGAGCTGCTTTGTTAGTTTTTCCTTTTATATAAATTGATTGAATTTGAGCTGACCAAGGATTAGGACTAAGCAGCTAAATCATAGTTACCAGGCAGGGCAGGTGCTTACCAAAGCAGAAAAGTCTCTTGGTTTTCATAAAGGGAAATTAAAAAATGGAAACCGCTCGCTTAATGACTTAAACAGCTTATTGGAAATACAAAGGAGAAGAATGTGTCCGGCGAAAACAAGACTTTTATTGAACAGAACTCGTGCTCACTTTGAAAAAACATAGCGAACCTTGAGCTGCACAGTTAAAGTGTAGTTGAATATTACCACCAGGACTCATGGAGCCCATGTGACAAACAGGAATTATCCTAGTTTGTATAAAGACTAACATAAGCCCCTTTCCCACATGGAATGAGAGCCGTAAATCCACTGGCAATGTTCCATATTGGCGTAATGTGGGAACACGTAAATCTCCCAACTCTCGACCTAGTATCATTTCCGGTAAAATGCCGGTACGGCTGTGAATGGAAATGTGTGTGAATGGAAGCAGTAACATTGCCGGGACAAGCACGTAAAGTATAAGGAGGAGCCGATTCTGAATACCGGCAAAGCACAAATTTTTTTTTACGGATATTTATTTCATACAAATATTTTTACAAATTATTTTATAAAAAGAAAAACATTCGGAAAAAAAGCGAGTCTGATCCGTGGCGCTCAGCTGCGCTTCGCTTCGCTTGCCCGACCCTGCCTTTGTCGGATATTCTTTATCCGGCAATGTTATGGATTCCATGTGGGAAAGGGGCTAAATATAACTAAGCGCTTTTCTCTAGACATGTGATCCTGAAGCTTATCTGTCACCACTGTAACTACCTATATTGTTCTTTAAGGATATGACAATATTTAACTGCAACATTGTGTTATCATTGCCCTGTTAAGTTTAAAAATATAAATGCAAAATTACTTCCCTCCTTGTACATGTCAATAGCTTTTCCCTGAATTGCGGTTCCTTTCAGCTGCTGTTACTGATAAGCTACAGGATATTCTTTGAGCTATTTTTCGCAGGTTAATAGAAGGATGGTGATTCAGAATCAGACGGTCTTGTTGTCACCATGGTGACCAGGAATTGTACATACCCAAGAGCCCCAGAGGTCACAAAGACCAGCCACAGGTGACCGAGGTTGAGGGTGAAAGCATAGACCAGCATTCCAACCAGCGAGAGGACGTACACAATCAAGGTGGTCTGTCTGAGGTGGGAGCAAATCATGAATCAATATTTACAGTATGCAGTCACACACAGCATTAAATCTTGCATTTTGACCCCCTACACCTATAGAAAATACCGGGAGGTTATTGCAATTAATAACCATAATAATCATTCTAGAATTGCAATCTGATCCAGGTGCATCCAGGTGGATTTTAAAGACCTGTGACAAAACTAAAGCAAAACTTTGAACTTGCATGCCATGCAAGTTGAGGCAGCAAAACATGTGCAGATAGATTCCATTTTTAATATACATTGCTGAATGCATTTGAATGATTTGGGAGTCTAAAAATATAGATTCAATTTTTTATTTTAAAATAACTCATCGCTTGACATTCAAGCAGCCAGTCTCACCAGTTTGTATCACTGATTCATTCAATCATTGAAAAATCATCCTAAAGTGAAATAGAATGCATTAAACCTTCCACACCTGGGAGATATTGCTAGTATACACATTCACATCCTATCGGCGAGGGGGAATCATTTTAAGATATTGCTAACAAATATTTGTGAATACAGTGACCATAGTCCCTTCACTCTCTCCCATACAGCAGCAGAATGGGAGTGTAACAACAAAACTGGATGTTTAGACAGCTGTGTATCCAAATGGCACGTAAGAACTTGAGCTTGAACATTTTTTGTCATTACACCACTTTGCTTTTCAGATAACAGAAGGCATGTTTCACAATCATCTCCTTCTGAAAGACACTTGGTTTTTGCTCAGAGTGGGCTTTTTCAAGACAGGTACAACTGTAATTAATTATAGTGGCTAAATAAATATTGTTTATTGTTACTTTTGGACTGGGTGGCTTTGTGTTGTATCAGAGTTATGTCTATGACTGTTTTCCATGTTTCATCCAACACGAGCAGGCCTCTGCATCCTGGAGGGACAAGTAGAGATATGCTGTCGGCTTAAATAAGAGAAGAGGCACATCAGATATAGAACTCATTCTGCTGGAATGTCAAATGCGGCTTCTTCGTGCAAAAGCTTTAATTTGCTTGGACATCTCCCTGTGAGGGGACGATTTAAAAGACATTCGTGAAAAGAGGCCCTGCATTATCATGAAGCCAGGAGTTCAGCAAAGGGAAGGGACAGTTGAGCTTGGGGAGGGAGAACTGGACTCTGTGTGCGGTCATAGTGATACATTCTGACAATGGTAAAAACAAGGTGAAAAATGAAAGATCCAAAATTAATGACACCAATACAAAAGAGAAGATCGTATCGAAAGGACAGATGAGAGGTATAATTTCTGGAACTGGAAGCAGCAACAGACCATTGGAAACCAATGGGCACAAAGCACATTTATTCCAATAGTCATTCTAGCTAAATTTGACCTCAATTTTGCTCATCATCTGCTATTCTTAGTTTGAGACTTTCTTACAGTGTGTTGAATGAACATCTTACTTGTAAGTTTTGGTTTTGTCCAGCCAGATGCCACATACGAGCGATCCCACCATGCCGGCGATGACGATAGTCAGACCGATTCTCCCAGCATTCACCTCTTCACCCTGGGAAGATAAACATTGATATTTCCTGTTATGACCGTGATGCTGAGGACAAACTATGAGATGATTGTGACCTTTTCACACTCATCTTATCTGAGGTGAGCTGGTTTGTTATGGCACAATACTTGGAATCCAAGGCGCGACACATAACTGAGCTATACGGAGCATCATACTTACTGTACTTAGATTAAGGGAGGGAGGAAGGAAGACGAAAAAAAAAAAAGAAAGAACGAAAGAAACACACGAGTAAAAGAAAATAAGAGCAGGAGCAAAGACAGAAAAAAGAAAGAAACAACCAAAGAAAGAATGACAGCGAGAGAAAAAAGACGTGTGAAAGAAAGAAAGACAGGAGTAAATAAAGAGATGCACAGAAACAAAGACAAAGAAAAAGAAAGAATGAAGAAAGAAAAACAAAAAGAAAGGAGCAAAGACAGAGACTTAAAGAAAAAATCCAACAAAGACAGATAAATAAGGAATGAAAGAAAGAAATAAACTAATTAAGGCTGAGAGAAAGAAAGAAAGAACGAAAGAAGCCTTTTTGGCAGTGGAAAGGTGACTCACAGGGTAGTGCTCGATGATCATCCTGTTCAGCAGTGTGGAAACGGAGTAGAAGCAGCCCACGTTCAGCCCTGCAGAAAGGAGGGAGAGAAACAGTCTCCATCTATTCTCAGACGAGCTGTGGGGAGAGGAGACGCTCCAGATGGGACCCTGAGCTCCCCCCGGGTCGGTCCTCACCCGAAAAACTGTACGACGGCCACATTTCGCCTATAGCCATTTTCTGACGCTAAGATTAAATTAAACTTTGAAACTTTGTGTAGGACAGCTGTCGCCTAAAAATACTGTCAATGCCACTCAACACAACAAGTCCAGGAGGAAGTCCATGGTCTAAATTTAACCAGAGCTATTTAGGGGCTTTATATGGTAATTATTAATTTTGGAGTTTTCTGCCTTAATTTTATAGATTGAATATGCCTCATCTTCTATGTGTCGATAACCAACAACAGGATAGTGACCTTTGAAACTAAAATAATAGTCACGATGACGGATCCTCATATCACTATAAAAAGCATGGAGGATGCATGGTATGGTAAGCTTTGTTTTATTTCTTTTTTGTTTTTACCTATGATGTTTCCTACTATGGAAACATTACCAGCAGCTGATTGGATAGACGCTGTGCAAATTGGTTTGGCTTCCTGTTCTCAGTCACTAAAAAAGTTGATCTGCCTTCTTTAGATTCAGTTTCATGAGGCACTTAAATAAACCAGTCTACATCGATCATGCGTCGTGTGGTTTCATATACTGCTGGATGCAGGCGAGATACATCCTGTAGGGCTCAGGGGCCTACAGCTGTTAACAGCATTTGGTTTAATTTGCTAAATATTTATCAAAATGCTGGAAGGTGCTGTAGGGCAAACTCTGACTCCAAAAAAGACACAAGGCACACCTGACTCATTTACATGACAAAACTTGTTTTTGGCAGGTGGCATTTTGCTCTTGTTCAGTCAAGAAAAGTTGAGCTTGCTCTCAGTTCTGAAGTGAGCAGAAACCCACCGTAGCTGACCACCAGGAGCATGAAGGACTTGTTGCACAACAGCCTCTTGATGGAGGCCATATACGAGTAGTCATCCTTGGGGAGGTTCCTGGCCTGGGCCTGGGCCTGTGTGGGGGGGATTTCTGGCCTCTCCTGGAACACTAGTGGGCAGGCGGACACACAGACAAGCACCCGCAACACAAACACAGACTTACAGATACACCGTTTAATAAAAAAACATCACACGATTAGAGGGATGTCAGTCGTCAAGTATTTGAAGTGGCTTGTCTTCGTTTTCCACATCTCTAAGCTGCGGACATTGATGTGAAAGTGAAAGCTCTGAGTCACCCAATCATCTCAACCAAACACCATCTGGACTTCTACTAAATTGACGGGATCAGCGACCCCAGTCAACATCTCAGTGGGACGCAATCCCACTCAGGAACAGGGACAATAAATAGAAACTGGAATTCAACAATAACTGTGTGTGTGTGTGTGTGTGTGTGTGTGTGTGTGTGTGTGTGTTGATTATAGCTAGATTACACCTTCATAGATGGATAGCGTCAATAGCTTAAAAAGTTTAAATAATAATGGTAAACAAAAAAACTAAACATACCGTAAAGCTATTATTAGGAGTTTATGATTAACGATTATGATTAATTGACTAAAGATTGTGGAATATAAGTTATATCCTAATGTTTAGTTTTAATGTAATCTTTACCATGAAAACAAGTGTTTGTATTGAACCTTTATGGTTTATGGTCAAAGAGACCTTTGAAGAGAGTTTCACCAGAGGGGCTCAGTGGAAGTGTTTTTTGGTCTTTTTGTCTTCATTGTCTATTGTCATTGGCTAAGCCATTAAAAGTATTTTTTCCTGATGATTGTGTCCCAATTTGGAAAAAAAAACATTCGAAGATGAGCGGCTCAAGCTGCATGTTATTGACACATGGGGTGAGGCACATGACTTCCAAAGAGCGCACTACCTGTTCCACATGTTTTTTTATTGCTCCTTGCACTACATGTTCAACCTGTCACCTGTTGAATTTGTATGTTGGAGGACGTGAAACAGTCTGGATTTAGCTGTGCCCAGGGCTAGATTTAATAAAACACTTCCTTGACTTTGATGGTCAAGTGCTTGTATTTTCACAGTGTCTGAGGCGATCTGGTCAAACGACACAATTACAGCGATTACTGCTACTGCTCATCTAGAGGGAATAAAGTGTTGTTGAGTGAGCTTGCAGTAGACCACATCTCAAAATGCATTACACCGTGGGAGGACTGGTGTTTGTACAGTGCCCACAGAAAGAAAGAGAAAGGGAGAGAGCAAAAGAGAGAGATAGGGAGCCTAGAATGAGAGAGGATGCTATTCAATAAAGGACATGTCAAACAAACATGACTGCAATGTAATTCCATGAGGGTTCCTATTCAAAACAGCATAACAATACTAATCACCCTCATTTGACATACTGTAAGTGTAAAGAGCAAATTAACTGCTTATAGACATTTTACCCACAGGCCTTGCTATTGGAAAGCAGTGGCCATAGAGCTATAGAGACATTCCTGCGTGTCATTTATGACTATTGAAAGAGAAAGAGAAAGAGTTCCGTAGCACCGTTTACTGGTTCCTGAAATGGTTTCTGTGGTGGAAAAGGGGCTATATACTGTATTGGTCTAATGCAATGATTCCTGGGGTGTAAGACCCTCACATCACCATAGATCTTGGGGTTGTGAGGTCTTGAACAATTCCTAATCATCAAATATTAGTTCAAAAATGAGAGTGTTGAGTGAGTCAAATATAAATTGTAACAAAATCCATGACTCTATATTATAATGTATTGTATGACCTAAAAACCTTGCTCTCTCTACCATGAAAATAGAACAAATTCAGACAAAAGTGACCGCTGACCGCCAATACAATACACAGGGGAAAAACGTTGGGAATCCCTGGTGGATTGGGTAAGATTCTGAATAGCTGTGACAATCATAGCTGTGGCTTTTCAAGGGTAGATTCATCTACTCTGGGGACTTACCAGTAACCACCAGGACGAAGATCACCGTGGCCACTCCAGCACTGATGTAGAACATGAAGCTGATGTGGTACGCCAGCTCATTCACATTGTCCACATTGGGCACAACGATCGGTGGGATCAAGAACCCAATGGCAATACCCAGCTGTGGGTGAGGGAGAAAAGGAAAACCTATCATCAATCTGTGGCATCACCTGGCATCCACACACACGCACGCACGCACGCACGCACGGAAACAAAGTGACACATGACACACAGCATCATTTATACAGGGGATCATCCTTGCATAAAGAAGAAAAAGGATCGTGAAACATGAATGGCAAAGCCTCTTCTAAATCGCATTAAAGTAAGGAAGTAAAGTACAGTAAGTAGCTTAAGGAGGTACAATGGCCAAACTCTGACATCAGCTGACTAGAATATTGATTAACTTACATTGTGGTCATTTCGCTAGAGATAGCGTTATATGAGTCACAGAAGCCCTTTTTTGAACTTCAGCATTCCTTCAACAGAGAAGCTGAAAGGTTATCCGCCTTCAGTAAATCACAGAGCAAAGGAATATAAAGAAAACATCTGAGATATGTGACGGAAAAGAAACGGTGCGATTTAAATGGACATGGCTTTAACTAACTTTTATATGCTTCAATGTGTGGGGTTTGGGAGCGGCTGTGAGCAAGTAAACACCAAAAACAATGCATCCTTTTATTTCCATGGAAAGTAAGGGGGTTTGAGTTAAAGAGCAGATACACACTTAACAGCAAAGTGTTTTAACTAGACCGAAGCAAAGGTCGAAAGGCATTATTAGTAGTGCTATTGTGTGGTATCAACATGGCATTCACTGCTATTCTAAAATATTTTAACAAACAAACTACTCTTCACGACTCTCATCATCTAGAATTGTGTGAAGCACGACTCCTGTATGGGATCTAATCGGACCTCGTTCACCCACAGGTCACATAGGAAGCATAATACATTCTGTCAAATATTTGCAGTGCAACCTAGTTTTGGTGCATTATGTTGTTAAGGTAATCAACCGCACAGACCCGCCTCAGAGTGCCGGACTAACTTGTCATGGCGACGGCATTCTCAGATGTAATCTCATTGTACAGTTAATTTAGCTTGTTCAGAAGCAGAAGGTTTGAGGGGTGGAAGTCACTCGCCATTCCCCGCAATGTCCCCCAAGGCTAGGAAGAACGCACCACACACACACAAGCATGAAAAAATCACTTTGAACAACTGGAGTGGAAGTGGAAGTGTCCAACTACCTCTCGGACATACACTAATGTTATCTGGGCCTCTATCTTCTCTTCTCTCTATCTCTATCTTCCGGTGAGCAAAGTCTTTATTGACACGTTTTGTGGGCTGTGTACATTACCATGAAGTTTCCATCTTAAATGTGCTATGATGATGTAAAAATTCGGATTCCAGCACGCGAGTTGAAGTCGGGCAAATCGGCCTGAGCTAGTTGATGTAAGAACAGAAAGAAGTACAACCTCACAATCATCTTTCCAGAAATGTGCTTTCTATCCACGTGTTGTTTCCATAGAACACATTTCGTTTTTAAAATGTTGACTCAATAAAATGTAATGTATTGTTTAGGAACTAGTCTCACAAGTCAAGTCTGATGAGAGCGGTGTCGTGGTGATGTGTGTAAATGGGCCGTTTCACTTTCTTTCGCTTCCTAAATGTTTCGACCAATCATGTTGCTGGGGGCAGGGATCTAATAGCACGCGTTACATGGAATCCCTACTGGAAACAACCTCACCAGCGAAACCAGAACGATAACATGTTAATTGAAACTAGACATGGCCGACCATCGCTTGCCAGGGATTTAAAAAAAAACCTGTTTAGAAAAGCGCCGCTGGGATCTGAATTTACTCCTTTGCCATAGCAAACAAACTCCTGCAGCACTGATAAATTAAACCTTTTCCGGTTGACAGTGGGAAGACAAGCTAAAACATCCTGAATCAGTTCTTCTCCCATCATGTCAAATCCTTTATGCCTCACAAATCATAAAGCAAAATTCACAGAAAAGAAAACCTAATCCAAAAAGAAAGAAACTGCCTGGCTCTGCAGTGTACAAATACGTCTTTCTATGATCACTCTCCCTGTTGGTGAAGAGGTCAGCGGTGGTTCCTCCAAGTAGAGAGAGGGATTCACTTGTTGAAACTTGCTGAGTGAAGAGGAAAAGCTCACGGTAACACGGTAGGAATCAGCGTGTGCAATGAAAGGAAAGTGAAAACGGAACAATCACACATTCAGTAAGTTATTACCAGCACACTGTCTGTCATTTCTCCATCTCCCT
>OMKR01075118.1:4333-30026 GCA_900302355.1 Cyttopsis rosea
TATATATTTTTTTTTTTTTGTGGGGGGGGGGGGGGGGTCTGGTGAACAAGTACGAATTAAGGATTCTTTGGTTGACACCTGAGAATAATGTTAATCCACTGAGAGTCACAAGTCGGACGCTGTGCTTTCCACAAGGTGAAGAGCGAGCTGTTCAAAACTACACACTGCACGTTATAAGCAGCTCTTTGGCGGCAAACTCAACATACAGGACTGGGAAAAAAAAAAACTTCTGAGATCCCCGTTAATATTAGGATAGCTCCAAAGCCCATCATATAAAATGTATTATTAATACCTTCATCACGCCTCTACGGGACAACGCTCTATTTGTTGCATGGGAATTTTAAATTAATGATCTGAGCGTTTTCAATATGATCCTTTAGCTGCGACGGTCGTATTTCTGACTTATTTGAGAACATAAATCTTCATCAGATCCAATTGACTATCACTAACCCTTCATCCAGTAACACATTCATCTGAGAAAATATCTTTTTCATATTAAAATAGATCCACTGCTTTTGATACAAAAAAAAGGAAGAAAGAAAAAAAAAATCTAAATATAGACTTTTACTGCAGCTTAACTAAGGTTCCTTATTTACAGAAAGTTACTGAAAAGTGCTGGGCTTCATATATTAATAATGTAAAAAAAGACAGTGGATATAATACTGTTAAGAGGCGGGGCATACCAAAGTCTTTACCGTATGCTCCTTAGTCGTTCTTTCCATCCGGGCTCCGTTCGTCTCGCCTCACCACGGTCCCGACAACACCGACCGCCACGGTGGGAGTCGCGCGGTCACAAGGCAATTTGGCAAAAGCATTTTAAGAAAGTCAATTGTGCCGTCAATAGTGAAGACGTGAAGGGGTTAAGAAGAGAGCATTCGCTGCTCAGATGAGCCTGGAGTTACGCATGTACTGGATAAGAACCTTGTAGATGAAGACGTACTGCGAGATGGTCTGCACCATCATCATCCTTTGCTGACGGAGCATGTTCAGAACAGTCGGGACATCCAGCATCTGAATCACAGAGATCAGCTTTTAGTTCACGGTTCAATGCAGGCTCAAGGATTCACAGCTTTTTTTTTTTTAAGGGTTAAAAGGCAAACTGTTCAGAAAATGTCCATGTTGTTTTGGCTCGTGATCACTTTGAAATTAACTCCATCCAACACACAACAAAAAAAACAACAAAAGTTTGCATTGTCCTTTTAAGACAAATTCAAAGACAGATAAAAGCACAGAAAAAAAACCTACGCCACAAAAAAAATAAAAATAAATACCCCATACTTTTGGTTTTGGCAGTGGAGCTGGTATATGGTCATTTTGGTTTAGTAAATACAAAATCAGATCAAATGCTGCACAGCATGGCTTTAAACATGCCCCAAACAGAAAAAAACAAAAAACAAATGACTGAATTTGAGGATTCTTTGTCCTTACCTCGTTGTGTTCGAGACATGCGATCATGATCTCGGACAGGATGACCACTCCGGTCCGTCCCACTCCAGCGCTGCAGTGGACTAGCACGGGGGGATTGGTGTTTTTTGGGTCGCTGATGCTGTTGGTGTGTCTCCTCACTGACTGGATCTCTTCCAGGTACGCTGAACAACAACAACAGTGTTAACCAAACCGGTATACAAACTTGTACCATAATACGATATTTGCAGATATCAAACTTTGCCGCAAAGAGTTAACACTCTGTTGAACTGCCCTTTAAGTGGTGGGTTTTTTTTAATTTTTACAAGAAATAGATTGGTCCAGATCAATATATCATCACACCACCAGTGCACGCCCACTTCTTTCTATGGAAATTTACAGCATACTGGCCTACTAGCCTGATATCTGTTGAAATAACTATCACTACAGGCCTGTTCGTAACACATCATCTTTAATGACATGTATGTGATCAATATGTCCTGAAGCGAAATCTTCCTCTGATAAATTAATTGGTAGCGTCTACACTCACAGAGGAAGCCTTTGAAGTCCTCGGGGCAGCTGTGGTCGGGCCAGTCTGTGTACTGCAGGTGCCAAACGGTGCGTTCCTGGCCGGTCAGGAGGTGTTTGATTTTAAGCCCCGTGGTGGCGTAGCAGCCCGAGTCTGTGCGGAAGCGCGTGGTGATCTTGAAGCGGCCGTACGTCACCGTGTTGTGCCGCGAGCCGAGGCGGGGCCAGTAGCGGAAGCTCTTCTCTCGACCGCTCTCCTGCGAGAATGAAACGGTTCAGAAGTTCGGAGGCGGTGCTTTGGGAGTGACGAAGCCTCGACATGAAACGCACAGGGTCAACAGATTGAAAACACGGAACGTACCTCTTCAGCGGTAACCATAGCGATAATGGAGACGCCCTGTTCCCACACCATCTGCCAGAAGTCCTGGCAGGTGTTGGACAGGGGACCCTGCGAGGCGATGTAACTCCACTCGTGTCCGCCCACCGTTATCTACGGAGAGAAACACCAGAGCACAATAATGTAGAACTGTACGAGTCTATGAGTTTAACAGCAGCGAGGAAGGGCGACTGTATGTGTCCCAACAGTCAAACTGGGCAATTAAACAATCTTGATAACACGTCGCGACAAAATGAACCTCAATAACGACGCGAAAGTTTGGGATATTATATTCAATATGTGGTAAACAGACTATTGCATGCCCACTTATAACAAACAAGTTGCCCAAGGCTTCATTCATTACCCGGATAATCTTAAAAACACCAAGGCAGCATTATCAAACTATATGTTGTTATATCCAACAATATAAGAATTAATTGTGATAATATTTACCCCTAAATATTACCCCTACCCAGTAATCCTGAAATGTTCTTAGTCACAAAAACATATATTTTTAAATCTAATGGTCTGGTACATTGGAGTTAACGGTTCACATATTTGACGACTTAATGTCTGTTTAGAACATCCTGAGAACCAAAAAGCTACAGAATTACTTCCTAAATAGACGTAGTGTACCATCTTACTTTGACATGTGATGCGTTGATGTATCCTGTGTTGTTCTCCTTCGTGGGCACGAGCTCGACACGCGTGTCATCGTACGGCAAAACGTCCTGGAAGCGGTTCCTCTCGCCGCTCTCTGGCAGTTGGGCCACCGTGCACTCACCCAGCGCACGCCTCTTTGGAACCTGCTCGTACTCCGTGAACACCATGCCCTGCTCCATACGCTGCTCCAGCACTTTACACTGTCACACACACACAAACTATGAGTTGTCTGTTGAGTAAACGCATTCCCTGAACACAATTAATTCTAATTGATCGTCTGTGCATTGGTCCTGCATCTACTGCAGGATTTCCCCCAGCTGTCTATCGCAGACCAACGTGCCTCGACCAACTTAAAATTATATATATATATATATAAAATAAATCCCTAGAAACTAGGGATTTCGTTTTCTTCTAAAAGAAGAGAGAAAATGCTACTTCACATGTTCAAGTGTGAGACTAGTGTTCAGACCTAATAAATTGATCTGAAATAAAAGATGAGATGTTGTCAGGATCTGTCAAACTCAGCAGGTGACAGCAGTTAATTGGTCAGTCGGTTCGCTGTCAGAATGAAATCAGCGAGGTGCTTAAAAAAAAAAAAACCCTGCTGTAAACCCTTGCAACTTTGTCACTTTTGGGGCTCTGTATTACAACATCTGGGGAAACGACTGGGGAAAACATTATGCATATAATTCTCCCACCCCCCTCACATATGCAGTTTAGATGAAAAGGAACTGAAGCCTCACCCTCTCGTCGTTGGAGGCCTTCTCTGGCTCGTCCTTGCCCTCGTCGTGCATCGGCAGCCTGGACAGCGAGAGGCCGTTGAGCGCCGCCACCTTCAGAGGACCCATCTTCTTGACCTCTTGCCTCCCTCCTCTCTTCATGCCCTGACAGGGAGGGAGCGGGGACGTGAGAAACTAGCGTCTCAACGTCTTAAGCGTGAGTGTGTGACTGAGAAAGTGCTTTACAAGGAAGGGAGGAGGGACAGTGCAGCAGGTTTTCCCCAGAATGTCACAAGTCTGGTTTTTCAAGGTTTTCCATCTGCATTCTTTTAAGATGCAGGTGCGCCATGTGTCAAATTGAAACTGACTGCTGCATTTACCCGTCTAAGAATAGCTAGGATGCTTTTCTACAAGAATCCTTCTGTTGTTTTGGAAACCGAAAATCCATAACACAATGACAATTGCTTATACTTGAAACCAAGTTTCTTTAAGGTTTTCTCAAAAGAATATCTAAAAAGAATCAACAAAATAAAAAAGAGCAGTGAAATAGTCTGAAGCAAGAAAGCCAAAAATGCATTTACATAAACATATGCATTATCTGAGTTAGTTTGTTTAGCAGAAAATAAAGTTAAAAAAAAAAAAAATATGAAAAAATGAAACTTCTAATGAAACTGCTTGACAAGCTTAAAATGTGACCATCTGTACATAAGGTGCATAGAAACAGAACATCAAGCACTCACCGGAGGTGGTAAACCTTCCACGGTCTTCTTCCCAGAAGGCACGTCAGAAACGGGCCTCTTCTTGAAATCCTTCTTGGGCTTCTGCTTGGCCTGGCCGCTCAGGTCTCCTTCGGACACAGAGGGCATGATCCTGGGCTGCCGTAGATCTGACAGCAGGTAGCGAGGCTCTGCGTCCTGGACCAGGGGGTGAGCCTGGTAGGCCAGGGAGCCCGTGAGTGTCGGGTCAAGCGAGGAGCCGATGGGGTACGCGGGTGGAGGCTCCGAGGGCGTCTGCTGCTGAGCCGTATGCTGCTGAGAGGAGAGTGAGGTCAAGCTGCAGTGTTGTTGCCGAGGCTGGTCTGGAAGAATGGCTGCCAATGCATCCTGGGAAAGAGGCGTGTGGCGACCGCCATCGTCCTCAAACTCCTCCTCTTCTCCGCTGCTGTGCACCAGCATGGTGGCATCCGAGAGAGACTTCTTGTGTCCGTAACGCACGTCCTCCTGAACGTCACCCCCGTCCTCCGTCTTGGTACGTTCCAGGAACACGTTGAACTGCGAGCCATTGGACGGACCACCGCGGACGGACGGCGGAGGTGTGGCGGTTTCAGCGGCTGAAGATGACACGGTCCTCTCTTTGATCCTCATTCCCTCCAGACTATATGCCAAGCCAGCGATCTCGATGGAGTTGCGTTTTTGGACATTGTGGGGATGCCGGTGTGGCGGTCCGGTGAGCAGGAGGGGCTCTGACACCTCCTGCAGGGAGTGGGCGACAGGCAGGCTGTCCTCCTGGAAGGTCTGCACCGAGTGGTGCACCCGCCGAGTGATGATCAGATCTGGGTTGCTGCTGCTCCCATACAGGTGGCGTGACAGGTCCGGCGTGCTGTTGGCGGGCCTCGGGTGGGCGTAAGGGTATGGAGGGGGCGGTCGGTATACCTGCGTTCTCATGATGTTCGGGGCGGGGTACTCCTGTGCCTGTTGCAGTTGGACGTTGGTGAGCTCTGGGACGCTGACAGCCCCGCCCACGGGCCTCCTGTCCGTGGGATACGGGTACGGAGACGGGCTATGGAAGCTGGAGTTGAGGTGGAAGGGGTAGTGGTGGTGCTGTGTCCCCCCACCGTGCTCCCCCCGGATCTCTGGCTGGCTATAGACCAGAGGGTCAGGCCTGCTGTAGGCGTATGAGTTCCCGATGTTCAGGTTCCTCATAGAGTGGCTCTGACGGTGCTCTGGGGCCAAAACCACCCCGCCTCCCACACCCCTGCTCTTCTGCCGCATTACGGTCTCGTAATCGGGCGTGGCGCGGTAGGAGGGAGGGATGAGGGCGCTGTGGCGGTGTGTGGGGACATAGTCGGGCCGGGTGATGTCGCTGCCGGTGATGGAGGGGTTGGACGACATGGGCGAGGGTTGGAGGTAGTGTTGGGGGTTGGTGAGGGAGCTGGTGCTGTGGGCGCTGTACACACTGCCGTTACGCAGCCGCCCCCCACCGCCATACTCGAGAGGGGAGCGGTCCAGGCTGGTCTGGGAGTGATAGTAATACCCGTTCTGATTGTTCATGTACAGGTTGTCTGTAGGATGATTACACAGGCATTAACAATGAATTAAAATAATCCATTACGTAATTCTGGTAACCATCACAACAAAAGCATTCCCATTTCACTTTCATAGTTACCTTGTGATGAGGTGTAAGGCTCCGTGAAATGGCCGTTGTAGTGCATTTGAGGTGGGGGCATCATGAAGGCCTGAGGCTTTGGCTGCATCAAACAACAGAGTAATTCAGTTACCACACACATGATCCTAATACTGCCCAGGCATGGAATTACACCCAAATCTAATTGTGTGTTAGAGCACCATTGTGGCCGGTTCTGGCAGATGACAAATGTCATGTGCCATGTCCGGCATGCCACAGTTAAGTAGGTGAACTGCTTGTGTGTGTGTGTGTCTATTAGGGAGAGAAGTGATTGTGTAACATTGCGATTACCAGAGACATTCTAGTAGAAGATCTTCGTCTGACTGGGTTAACGACAGTAGGCTGGGTTTGGCTGTAAAGAAAAATCAGTGGTCAGTAAGTTATATAATAACAGGTATGACTACTAAGAAAAATAAAAGGAAACCAAGTTGCTGGACCAATATATAGAGAAATTATTTGAATGGAACTTTTTTGTCCAACTTTCTAATTTCTCCCTAAAAAAGCCAAGTCATTAATGGGGGTTTGTTTTAACTTCTACCCAAATGTTGATTAATGGTTTAAAGTGGCAAGCCATAAGATTGTCTGTGTTGGTGGATTATAAATCCCAGAATAACATTAACAGGTTTGTCTACATGTCTTCTTCTGATCAATTGATTTTTTTTCTTTTTCTTGGTCACTTGAGGTGCTGGGGATATTTTTTTTATCTGAGGGCACTGTTTGCTGACCACAACTAGCTTCACTGGTTCAGCCGTCTCCACGGCTGCCTTTTACTTCTTACATGTGCCTGATCTTTGCATTCTTGCAGAGAAAGGTGGGCTAACAATGGAAACAGCATATAGAGGAGCACATGCAAACCACATGTGATCAATAAATTGAACGGCTGTTTGCCAGCTAAATATAGATTAAAAAATATATATAATCTTACCATTTACCAGGGATTACCACTTTAAGCAAATCATTCAACAAAGTGTTTGGTCTCAAACAAGACTCTCAAGCGATCAAAAACTGATCGCTTTAATCCAAAAACAAGAAGTCCCAATATTTAAGGTCCACTTAGATTTGCGGGGGAGGTTTATAGGGATGTGGTTGTCTGGGTTATCAGGAAAGAATGGGTTTTGGCACCTGGTGGGCAGGCATACTGGTTGGTAGGCGGTGGCTGACAGTGTTGCTCACCCCTTATTAGAAGGCAGAGAGGCACAAGAGAGCATTGGAAAACGAGGAAAGGAAAGAGTGAGAATGGACTTCTGGGAGCCCTCAGAAGGCGTGGGGTCACACTCCTCTCTGAAGAGAGAGGAGGAGAGGGGACAGGAGTGAGACGAGGAGGACACGCCCACCGCAAGACCCAGGACACAAAGAGACAGGAACTAGGCTAGACACGTTAACAGAAAAGAAAACACTTACAGGCTACTTTTGTTAATCTTATAAAACTTGTGTCTGGCCAGACACATCCGGCACACATATTTGGAGGTTTCCATGTCTTCCTGCACAGAGGGAAAAAACATCTTGGATGAGACGGAATGAGTACATTTTGAGGGCTTTAGTTTTCTGCAAGCAGAGTCTTCCCCTCAAATACTTATAAGTATGTGGAATTTCATGGTGTTACAACAATGGTATGTGGCCTTGTGACCACACATATGCTACGCATCTGTAACACATAAAGAACCACCCACACTAACACACACTCACTAACACACACTCACTAACACACACACTTTTAAAGGACTATATCTAGATCAAGGCTCTTCCCAGGAAAGAGAAACGCCCAAAACATAATTTGGTAAAATCTTAGAAGAAAGTAGAAAGAAAGTGGCATGGCTAAAGGGACTTACGGTCTGAAACTGGACGCTTTCCTCTTTGTTTGCCAGCTCCAGTGCAAAAAAGGACTTGTTGTGACTCATGTTGTTAATTTCATTCCACCTGCGCAGCCAATGAGAACACAAGAGGCAAAGAGGAATAAAAATGCATGATGTAATGGTGGAGACATTATTAATTACAGAAAGAAAAAAAAAGGAAAAAAAAAGAGTTTAATAGGCTTTGGACAGCAGTAAAAATGTCAAATTAAAATACATACTGTCGCTTTATTTCAGGAGGGGGGGACATTGTTACAATCAGCTTGAAATGAGCTTAAAATTATACACTTAAAATTAATTTCTGTTGTGTTTACGTTTCATTGGCCTTTGGGCTGTGAAAAGTTGACACAACCTGTGGATAATGTCTTGAAAAAGTATTCAGATCTCAAACCCTTTTTCCATATAAATGATTGTCACAACCATGTGAACCACACACTTTTTCACATTGCAGCCCCCCATAAGAAAGAAAATTATAAACTAGGGATGTGAACGACATCCCCAGTCTAGTCGTGCAGCGGAGCAGGGAGTGAAGATCAGCGGCGCAACTGATCCATTTCTTAAAGGTTAAAATTCCAGGATATATGGGACAGGAAAGGAGGCAGTTGACAGCGCGGAGTCAAAAAAATCTCTATGAAACGCCTGCCTCTGAGAATTCTGAGAAAGTGCAGAGTCCTAATGCAATTATGGTTCTGGGCTAGGAAATACCCGACAGTGCTTTAATTTGAGGCTTAATATTTATACTGTATGTGTGTATATATAGTGAGAGCAAGATCAGGTTGCAGGACGCTGTGGCAACGCTATAAAAATAAAATAACCATTCCCCAGTTTATTTCTAGACTTACCTAAAAACTAGTGGCGGTCTGCCATTTTTGTGTTTGACGAAGATGCCATCCAGACAGGCTCCCAGGATGATGTCTGTGCCTGTACTGTCCTGTTAGAATTAATGAGAAGATGTCAACAAATGCAACAGACATTTAGAAGAGCAAATTAAAACCTCTGGGAATAATCACAAAGAAACCTAGAAACCTTAGAAACTAGTTTTTTTTAATTTTTACATTGAGTTAATTATCTTCACACCTCTTGGTTTACAAAAAATGATAAATAATATTTGTAATAGTTCACTGCCAAAGTCATTCAGGAATAACATCATAGTGTAGTAGCTTCTGAGTGTTGGTGGGTGCACATTGCTCTTACCTTGGCTTGATAGCTCTCTTGGCCGTAGCCTTCCATCTTCTCCACTTCCTGCATGTAAAGCATCTCCGCCTCTGGGGCTGCCAATCCCCTGGGCAAGACAAAGCAATAGCAGAATTAAAAAATAAATAAAAGCACCAAAACAAATACAACAGAAACAAACAGCATCATTTACATGTTCAAACAGAGTACAGAGAAGTATCAACCTATATAAATCACAAAGAGAACACGGGTGCAAATCAACCTCCCACTCATTCTGAAATTTGGAAACTTATGACAAGCATCCTCTCCGTTTCATGGCATAGGCTTAGCTAAGAGTTGTTCTCAGTGATTATCTCTAGAAAAGACAAATGGTCGACCCATGGACGATGCAAAGAATTTGAGGCAAGAGGTTGACAAACAGCTGTTCTCATACTAATGAGAACAAGAAAGTCAAAGAGGGTGCATTTTGTCTCAAGCAAGCTCCATTTTGGGTTTTTTTTTGCCTGCCTATGCATAAATCACAGGAAAGCTGAGGGCTACTAAGAGAGACCAGATGACAAAGAACTGCACAAGAGCCAACAGCCTCGATATGTTCGGCTGGGCTAAATTAGGGAGAGCACGTCTGACTTTGTAAGATGTGAAGTTGTTTCAGTATGAAGGATGTAAGGCATGCCGATACGCATCCCAGATTGAGAACAGCAGGAACAGATAACTGCTCACCTGTAGCTCTGGTACAGAAGAGCCACTTTCTGAGTGGCCTCCTCCAGCACTCTCTCATCCTGGATCCAGCCCTGAAGACATACATTCAAGTCAAGTATTACTAGCAAATCAGTATCAAATCATGCTTTTTGATACAACCATTAAATAAAGTGCCAAGATATAACACAAACTACAAAAAACTTACAATGGGGAACAGAACAAACTTCTGAAGGAACTCCTGCGAATCATATCGGTTGAAGTCTCCAAAGTCAGCTAGGAAAAGAGAAAGTGAAGAAAAAACGTGAAAAATCTGGCATCATGGATGTCTCCATTTTGGTCATTTGTGCAAGGCCGATTGCCATGCATGGCATTTAGAAAGGTGTGATGTCCATTTGGAAAGCTCTGGTTTATGATGACATGACCGGCTAATTATAGGGGAGAAGGGACCCATTTGTTATGGACAGGAATTGCTTTCACGTCTGAAACTGTAGTGGTCCAAAATTGTTCACAGCCTCAATTGCCCACCTCCTGCCAGCGCTCAGAGCTATGTTGGGTATCCCAAGCATCAGCCAAGCTGGAAAGCTACAACTAGTAGCCCATGGACTACACTATCCAAACAACACTGAATATGACCTGTCTAACTTTTTTGGTACAAAAATGCTATGCTAGCATGATTCTCCTAACAGGATTCTAAATGTATATGGCGCTCTGGGGTCAAAAGTTCTTGCACCTTTCCTTCAAGCGTGCACACTGCTCAGTCAGTTGGACATGGCTGCTGCAACAGTAAGTGATCTCAGCGGCTGTGCTATGCCAACACCCATCCTCATAACTTGCACTGCCTGATTTAACTTTGCCAGCAGTGTCTGAAATTCTTCTGGCTGCGCAAAAGTTGAGGAACCATCAAGCTGAGAACTCACGCAAAGGGAGTTCACATCCACAAATCCTTGATCAAGTTTATGGGTTGGCTTAGGCTTGAAGTGCGCTATATTAAATTAAAAAGCTCTATAAACCCGAGAGGAGTGGTTAACCAGAAGTCCACACAAAACTAACTGGGTGATAAAGAAACTTCATAAAGACTTCATAAAAATTCCACCATACAATGGCTCAAGTGTACAGTTCACATTTTGTCTGTGGCCATGAATTTAGATAAAATAGAAAACCTGTGTTCAACAAAAAAGGTTGTTACTCGTCTAACTGACGATAGTCTGCAATTCTGGAGTCAACAGTGGTACAGCACAGGTCTGGAATTTACTACGGCTAAAAGATGATTATCAATACTAGGCCAAAATTTAGTGAGGCAATGGTGGTGCATAGTCCAACATGTTGCAAGAATTAATGTTGAAATTCCCATTTTGTAGAGATTTGGGGGTGTTAAAGTGTTTGCTAGAATTTGTTCAGGTGTATGCGGTTTGCAAATTTCTGCATTTGAGCATCAGCCCATTCAAAAATGAGTACCATAAGAAGTTGGTTTTTCAACAATGGCTGTCATTTTTACATTATATGATGTGATATTTCATGTGGTGTTGTTAATAGTGTACTTTTTTGACAAATGAAAAAAAAAAAGTATATTATTGGAGATGGATATTACCTTGCACTGCAAGTCCAGCCAAACGAATAGCTTGTTCTATCGAGCATGGGATCCTGCCCTCCAGAACATCCTTCTTTAGCTGTAGGTAATACTGATATCTGTGAGGACACAAGCAAGTTATTAGTAGTCATCTTTAAAAATCTGAAAACTTTTGGACATAGAACCAAATGTGATGTCCATGTTCAATTGAGTAATAACTAGTATGGAGTCCTTATGATCTGAGATGAATGATATTATGTAATAGCTGTGAATCACAGTGTCATTAGGCAGGGCTAGTCAGAATGCCTTTTCCATTACGAATAGGTTACTTTGGAATGAAAGGAACTTCAACCTGACAAGTAGATATAGATGAGTACTTAGAAAGGTATGTAATGCTAAACTCAGGCTGAATAGGAAAGGCTCTTCTCTGCCTTCACAACATGTTCAATGTTCAGCATCTTTTTTTAACCAATAACAAATACCACACTACTCGTCTTTTGAAGACTGAAGAGCCAGCTATTCAGGATACCTCTGGAATCCTCTACAGACTTCTCCATGTCAAAGGGACCTTCAACTCTCTCAACCCTTCCCATATTATGAGTTTTCTTCCTCTGATCCAACATCTGCCCAGTTTCTACCCTCCTCCTGTCTGTTAGATATATAAAAAGAATAAATATATTTTCTATCACTGACCTTACTTGGTGACTACAACCAACGAATGTACAAATGTGCAAATAATCATGATGTATAAAAAAAATACACCCTGCGCTTTGGCTCACCTTGTGATCTCCTGTTGGAGCTGGGAGACACTGGGGATGTAAAACACCACACCAAAGTAAACAGTGGGCTCCAGACCATACTTGTCCAGCTGCTTCTTCAGCGGCTTCTCCAGGTCAATCCATCTCTGCTGGTTCTGCTTGTTGAAGTACCAAAGACTGAAGTATGTTATCTATGAAGAAAAGGAAAGCAAAAAGACACGTCAGACACAAACTAGACACGTTAAATCTCACTGACCAGTCTTGGGAAACCAAGAAGAAATGCGGGCACCCCCATTTTATCTTGTAATATTATATTCCACAGAATAGATTACAAATAAGTGACAGGAGAAGCAATATATACACTAATTATATGCAGGTTTATCATCAATTATTTAACTCATGACAATACTTTTTTTTTTTATTAGCCTTTAGCAGCTATTAGCAGAAATAACGCAATTGTAGAACAGTGCAGTAAAATTCAGAACTCTGCAAAGGGCATCTCACAATGAACTCAATGTTAAGAGAGGCAACCTGGAGGCCTGTTGTTCAATGGAGAATGTTGCCACAAGACTCTCATTGTGATTGCTAATGCTTTGTAATCACAAATTTAACATTTTTAAACTGACAATCCATACTGAATGCTAAATATCTATTCAATAAACAATGGTCAGCACATGATTCTGCTGATAATGGTATGTGCAAAAGCTGGATAAACAAGTTAATCAATAAGCAATGTGATGAGAAAGGTCAAGTCTTTGAGTTTTGGAACTCTACGAAACTAATATTAATAGAATTGTGGTCATTATTAAATTGCACAAGCATTAAGGATGATGCAATATGATTGTGCACAATGGAACAGTTATGGAATATAGTTTTAAATTGCATGCATCATCAACATGCATAATTTAGCAATCCCAATTTTAGGCAAAATTATAACTTCCTAAAGTCGATTTGCATTGTCTTTGTTGCAAAGGTTTGAGAATCGTTTGGACATTTTATTTTAATGTGACCAGTGTTAACCAAAAGCTGAAACTTACCACTAATACCACAAACTCTCTCTCTACATTGCCAGAGGTGATCTTCATTTAGTGGTTAGGTTATGCGATCATTTAGGACAGTAAATAAAAATGAAAAATATTTCTACACTTTGCAGTAGTTGACAATAGTTTATTGTCCAGACATAGCACTTGACATTTCTAGACATAATGGCTAAACAAGCGAAAAAAATTACCACTAAATTGTGGTTTGAAAAGGCAAGCCTCAATGTGGGGCATGTATTACTAGTTACGGCAGTAATCAGTTAAAAAAATAAAAATAAAAAGTATATATAACAACCACTATTTTATGTTGTCTGACTAATGTGTTAAAGTATCTCTTCCAAAAATGTAAGGTGTAACCAGCTACAACTTCTATATATAGCCATTACACATGCTTGACACACTGAATCAACACTAATGTTTAGATGTGTGCAGGAGTTGTATCCTTAGTCTCAAAAACATTACAACTATTACCACAATTCAGCAATTGCCTAATCTAAATACTACAGTTCATTAGGTTCTTGTGGTTTGACTAAAATTAGGTTGTATTAATGCTTTAGAAGATACGTGTACGCCTACGAGAACACTTTTGATGAGTCATGAGCATCAAATTAGAGGAGATTATGGTCAATGACTCATTACAGATTTAATCAGATACCTTATCGTGTGTGTTCAGACTTTACAATGTTTCTTTTCATCACCAAGTCAATCTCAAAGACCTCGACAGGTCTGCAGTTGTCTGAATGAACATACATACCTCTCTCAACTCCAGTCTCTGAGCAACTGCCTCCAAACATTCCTGCCCGGTGCTCTCCACGGAAAGTGTGAACTCAACAAACTCCCCATTGAGCAGCTGAATCCGGGTGACAAGACAACTCTTGCTTGAAACATTATACCTTCGAGTCCTTTTGAGTTTTAAGCCAAATGGCAAGGGCATGTTTCACAACTCCACAGAAAGAAGAGTCTCTCTCTTCAGTCCAGTGAAATTAATGTTGTGGCCGTCCCTCCAGATACAGTGTGATTAAATGGCCAGTTGGGTATCGGGTTCATCATCACCAAGCTGTCCTGAAAATGGGAGATAATTAAATATCAATTATGACAATTCTCACCAGCTGTGACAGTGAAGTTGTACCCTAGGGGAAAAAATGTGTTCCAAACATTGCAAAAACTTGACTTGAGGTCATCCCCATCCCCATGGACAGTCAGCATAGTTACAGTATAGTACATGCCTTTAGAGCTTAACAATTGAGTCAGTTTACCACAATAAAACATAAAACAGATGCATGCTGGGCAAACACGGGGCTTATGGATACAGAAATCCTCTTAAACTGTCCAATTTATTTCTCAGTAACTTCATTTAGCTATCTGGTGCTCACTTGGTTATGGAGTTTTAACTATTTAATGGTTTAAACATTTTAACACTAGAAGAGCCTATCAATCACCTGTTAGCAATTATTTGAGCAGTATTATTAGAACAAACAAAAAAAACTATTTAACCCTATTAACCTCTTAAGCCCGACGGACCCGCCGGCGCAGTCTGTATTTGATGAGCTCTTGTGATCTCAGTTTTTAACCTTCCGGCCTTTTCTGACAAAAGTAAATGGGCTTGACTATTTTCAAACAGGTCCCTAGACCTCTCACATCAAGATGTCTGAATAAAATTGGGCTCATTAGAACCGCCAGAGTCTCACCTTTACAGCCATGGCAGACATGTGTCAGCTACACAGACTAAGTTAGCTTCAACAGACCGTTTAAACAGACCGTTTTCTGCATGCAGTGAAAGTTATTTTTGCCTTTTTTTTTTTTTCTTTCCCAATTTCTGCACACTGTGGTACCTAAACAGTCATGGAATTGTATTAATTGGGTATTGCTACAAAGCTGAGAATCTTGTGAATCCAAAGAGCCCAATTGCATTCATGTGTGATGAAATATTGCCTCATAGTAACCATGTGATGACAGCATTTTTTTAAACTTGCCCTTACTGTATAAAATGACCTATTGTGACCTCGAGGATAATCACAGCCTCATGAAACTCTAGACCCAGAATCTACACCCAGACCATTCAAAACATGTATGGGATGTCCAGGTACATTGAAGATAAGTGGGTTTTTCTGAGCCATTTTCAGAAAATAGTGCTTGTCATCCAATCGTGAAAATCGCACAAAACTCCAAAAAAAAAGTGTTTTTCAAGGTCATGAGGTCTTCAGGTGGTCGTTTGGGGGAATTTTTGACCCTTTCTCCCCATTCCCGAGCGGTCAAAAATGGCTAGAAAGTGAACCAAAGCTTTATAATTAATGGTATCAACCCACAACTTGGTGCAGCAACTAATCACACATAATTGAGCACTGGAACGGCATCATTAGGCATGAGGATAATGTATAAAGCGCCTTTACACTCAAAATATTAATACTTTTATCAGGCGCAATTACAAATATAATGTTCATTACCTTTCAAATGATAGAAAAGATTGACGTACAGTGTCAAGCTGCATCTCAAATGATTCCTTCTCAGCTTTCTGATGGTGTAAGGCACTTGTATGTGGCACCAACTGCTGACTCACACACCCCCACCACCACCACCACCACCACCACCTCACTCGGAGCCAAGAAAGGGACTCGGGGCTTAAGTCCTATTAAACAAGCTACCAGTAGCAAAGCAAAATAATATCATTTCATATAAAGTACAAATAGGTTCAGGTTTATTGTACATTTTTCTACTTTGTAGTTCGTTTAGAAGGTTTCTTGTATATATATTTTTTTCTATTTTTAAATCCATTTTTAAGTTAATGCCAATTGTTGGTTATCAATCTGTCTCAATTTGCAATTTGTTAAGAGTTAATAGAATTGCAGGCAATAGTCCGATCCCATCTCGGGCAGGATGAACACGTAGACTGGCGGACACTACACATTAAATCCCGGCTGCCTCGTTTACCAGAGCGGCGCGCAGGGCCCTGTAACCCGCACGGGATGCACATTAACGGCTTAGAAGGAGGAAAAAACAACAACATTTGCGTCTCCCGGTGCGAATGGAGAACTTTTAAATCCCCCAAACGCCGAACCGTTACAGACCTCAGACTAGCGCTAGCTTCCCAGCTAGTACGCCAGGTGATAGACGCAGCCGCGGGGAAACTGACGTCGCCGGTAAAATATTCCCAAACAATCTTTTAACTGTGGCCGCCGGGTGCCTTCTCGGTCCGTTCGGAGTCGGCTGCGGCCGGCAGCGTCTGGCAACTCGGGTCTTCTGGCAGCTCCGCGACGGGATAAACTAGAACCAAATCAACCGAACTTCACTTCCAGCTTCAGGCTGAAACTCCGCTCCATGCCTCCGACTCTTCCAGAGTTGAGCCGTCCACTTCCCAGCGTGCTCCACTTCCGGGGGCCGAGACCAGCGATGCGAGACTCGCGAACGATTCGGTCACGTTGAACGAATCTTTTAAATGATTCCACTGAATCCGGTGTCGTGCCAAAAAGTGATTGCCGTCCGCCGGGTGGGCTATAATCTGTCAAATATAACCATCAAGAGTGAAATAAAGTCATTTTGAGATAGAAACAACCTTTCAGTCACAAGGTAGGTGCTGCGATCACTTGTAAAGGTATTAACAGGTAAAAAGGACCGGCTGGGCTATAATCTTTAAAATACAAGCCTCGTGAGTGAAACCAAGTCATTTTGAGGCACAAATAAGCTTTAAGTGACAAGGTAGATGCTGCACGACCCTGGACCCTGCACGACCCTGGACCCTGCCCTCCGGCGGCCGACGTAGCGCATCGTGTGTCTGGATTTCGCGTCACAAAATATGTCGGAGAAAACGGGAGAACCCGGTCTTCTCCAGTGCAACAGCAGGTAGTTTGCTCGGATCTACATTTACCATTTTCTACGAATGAGAGTTAAAAACTTCCTACATAGTGTTTGCAAAGTGCCAATGAGCATGAATAGAAATGTACTGATTAGTGAATATGGTGACACCCAACGTGCCAACGCTCCATCAAAATGAATGAGACTTCCGGTGAGTTGCCGTTTGCTGGATTCGGTGTAAAGCCGACTTGAGGTGAGTTGTTCGCTCGTTTCGTTCCCGACTGCTTAGCCTGGCAGCGCCGGACCAATTCGCAAATGCGTATTACTCTGGAACCTCTCAGTTCATTCTCGATTTCCAACGGCCGTTATCAACGGACGCAGACCAAAATGTCTCTGGACGCAATTGGATAGAGCTACAACCAATCAGAGCATGGCGACCGATTAAACTTTTACCAAATCCTATCGGAAGTACGGCAAACACATCTTTCTTATCAACAAAAGCTTACGTGCAGTTGTTCGTTCTTCTTTTAGAGAAAATATACCGTCCAGCTCGTTTAATACCGTCGCGATAGCGGATCCAACAGACCGTTCCACGTCAGCGGCAGCCATCTTGGTAAGGTGTGGAAATCGGTTTGAATGGGGGGGCAGACGCATCTGCCAGAGCAAATGAAACATAAATAAAAGCATTTAGAACGTCCTCCCCCTTCTCCCCTGTTAAGTACACCGACCGAAGCAAAGGAACGAAGAGTCGAAAAATCGAACGGCTCCTTTTCTTTTTTCTTTTACCGAGTCACTCGCTCGGAACCGAATCCGAAAAAATGAGTCGAACCTTTCATCACTAAGCCGAAACAGCAACAAGTGGGTCCTCTCCACATCCGCGCTCATGGGGTTTGTTGTTGTCAACTGCGGAACATTCGATAACATCTCAAAACCACGCGCTGAATCCTCGAATAGTTACCGATTTGACAAAAAGCGTTGACGAGTGTCAAATATTCCCGTTTTTTTCAGGCAACATGCATTTTAGAGCGTTATAGTGCTTCCGCGGCGGCGGGATACACGGGAGGATGTGAGTCCGTGACGTCACACGGCTGGAATGCCAGAAACGGGACAGCTGCGGCGCACTGGGCTCGCGCGCGCGCACACGCACACGCACACGCACCTCTCTGTTTACCTTTCTTTACAACGCCCCACACCTGCTGCTTGGCAGGATTTGTAACATGTGCGTTTCTATCTGCAGTCGTCATCTTTTTTTTTTATACACGTGGTTGGGATTACCAATGGCTTTTGAGAGTGTGAATCGTTTGATTCTAGAGCTGCAATGATTCGTCGATTAGTCGCCAACTATTAAATTAATCGCCAACTATTTTGATAATCGATTAATCGTTTTGAGTCGTTTTTTTTTTTTAAGAAGAAAATGTCCTAATTCTCGGATTCCAGCTTCGTAAACGTCTTCTTAAAACAGCGATCGACATTTTGCTGACATTTTATGGACAAAACAACTCATCAATTAATCAAGAAAAGAATCGACAGAATAATCGATAATGAAAATAATCGTTAGTTGCAGCTCTATTTGAGGTTTCTTGTTGATCTTGAGGTTTACTGTACATTGCCAGTTTTTCTATTATTTTGTTTTTTTAGGTTTGTTGCATATTGCCAATTTTTGTTCTATTTTTTTTTTTGATTGTGTGCCTGTTTTTCCAATGAAGAAATGATCCATCTTACTGTCTGCAATCTTTTATGTGTTCATATTATAGTCATCTTTTTATATATTTGGCTGCCGTTTTGTGTTTGCTTTCAGTTTGAACAGTCTTGCCGATGATAACCCAAATGTAATGTCCAAAAAAGCCGACTAGAATTTTTATTGCAAATATAATGTCAAGTGACTTTTAGCGACACTCAAAGTCCCGGTCACTACATATCCGAAACAGAATCAAAAAACACCACTTAGAAATATAATTTCATTTAAAAAAACTATTAGGTTTTTCTGTAATCCTGAGTGTGTAAACTGTAATTATGCCAAATCAAGCCACGCTGTCGCATATTCTACCGTAAGAAGCTACATTCTCTAAAAATCTCTTAATTATCAAAGTCTGACAGTACAGTCCTATGAGGAATATTGTGCAAATGTCCAATGCTCTACACATTTTCTATTAAATACGGACAGACTGCTGCTTCTTCTGCCTCTGTACGGAAGTAGTAGGCCAAGATATATTTCATTCTGAGACATTACTTGAAAACTGCATTTTCCACGAAACAAGATCTCTCTATGAGACATTGAGTTTTTCCCCATAACTTTACAACAGAATGAAAACACTATTGGCAGAACTATCAACTAAAATAAAACCATACCAGCACGTTCACCTTCATTTTCAAAAAAATAGATTTAAAAATATTACATTTATCTTTGCAATATGCGTCTCCCATGGTAACAAGATACATTAGGCCACGTCCCCATCCCCGTCCCCGAACGCTGAGCGTCAGTCAGAAATCATCGTCGCTGAAAGAGACGACGGAGTCTGGGCGTGGCTCGTTGGCGTCCCCCTTGTTATCCCCAAGAGTGTTACTAGAAACATGCAAAGACTCTGAGAAACTTCTCCCCAGATCTTCCAGCTCTTTGGACAGTCCATCACATTTGTCTTTGGATGGGTCCAAAGGGGGGCCTTCGTCACCGGTCACAGTACTATCCCTGTATTGATGGAAGTCGTCCTCGCCGATTCCCGTGTATTCATTGATATTGTCACCAAGCAGATCGGGGCCGATATCCCTTTTGAGGAGATATTCCTCCAAGTCATGCGAATGAGTGTTTTCTGCTGAAGCGGTCCTCACAGGAGTGCTGCATTGTAGTGGAATCGATGAAGGGAAAGCCCTCTCAGGTGAATCGCGGCTTGTGATGAGCGACGCATAAGGGAAGAGATCGCTGTCGTCTTCTTTGAAAGCCGGCGTCCTCGACACAACAGGCTCTCGGCTCGATCGGCGGCGTCTACGAAGCGGCTCCTTCTCCTTTATCTCAAGGTCGCCGCTGCAGATCGGCGTGTTGACTGGATCTTCAAGGTCTTTACGCAACTTCTCCAACAGGTGGCGCATTTTACCCTTTAAAAAGTAAAACATCCATTGAGCGAAGAAAAAGCACTTTTACTTTAAAATTGCATAGCAACACAATTCTGTTTTAGGGTCATTCCAATTGCTTTGAAGAAAGTAAAATACTACTATGGTTAAAATAAATAAATAAATATTATAAAAAAAAGATTATGACATGATCGTGCTCACCTCATTAAGTCGATGCCTATTTGAATCGATGTGACGCTCAAACACACGATCCAGGACCCTATCAAAGAATAAAATAAACTGTAACAACCTCAAAGTAATGGCTTAAAAACAATCATGCTGCTCATTACCAACATAGAAAAAAGATTCACATATAAGTTATAAGGTTTACGTTAAAAACAGCATACCTGTCAGAGAAGAGTCCTCTGGATAATATGTAATTTGTTACGTCAACAATGAACTCAAGGTACATTAATTCTTCCTCCCTGTAATAGAAAAAATAGGAATCAATCATCTCACTTCATGTGGAAAGTACTCAAATAAAAAAATACTAAATGTTATTATAAGCTTAAAAATCGTATGTCAACCTGAATATTTTTATGCTGTCGAGTCTGTGTAGGTTTTAAGCATAATCTACGTGAAAGTGTTACTGAAACTTCAAACTTACTCTGAAGATATACTCCCCATAATAGGAGACTTTATTCTTGCTGGCGATATCCTAGAGACGGTGAAATGAAAAATGAAAAATGAAAAAAGTTCTTACAGGGGAAAACACAAGCATATTGGAGGTGGCATGATGTTGCACACGTCTTGAGGCGACAACGTCCAAATTTTACCTGGATGAAGAATGTGCGTAATCACTTCCTCTGCTCTTGTTTGTGCGTGGTTGTTTTGAGACGTTTGGGCTAATGGACTCGTCCTCAGACCACTCATGCTCAGTAATAAATCCCTGCAAAACAAATAAAATAAATAAAAAATAAATAAACGGAAAATAACATTATTGAAAGACAATATTCAGTGTAAAGTAATGTACAATCTTACTTTATATCATCATATCATACCCATTGCATGATCCTCACCAAACAACACTCTAATAAATGCCAATTTTGCCTGATTTTAAATCCCACCCATTTTTCTGATGAGACCTCTTCGGAAATGTGATCGCATAGAATACTACTCTGTCATATTACTCTGAGATAAAATAAATAAATCGATGTACCGCTAGATTAAGTAAATGACGATAAAGATAATGAAGTGAAAGATATCTGAATTGTTGGCAGTTTTGTCTTCAACTTAATGTATTCAACTTACCTGAGGTGTCGCAGCAAATTCTGTGGTAGAGTAGTCCTTGAGTTGTGTGCTGAAAGAGAATTCGGGAAATTGAAAAAGTTGATGTGTGTAAATTCATATTCTATTATTTGTGAAAGAACACTAGTCGTCTTCTGTTTTTCTCTTTACCTTTCCCGATACGTCTCGGAATGAGTTAATCTGGTGCTGGTGCACTCCTCCTCCGGTTTCCTTGGTGGGGCCGTGTAGTAACGATATTTCGACAGGTAGGAACTCTTATCTGATTTAAGGGTCCTGGGCGTGAAAGGTTTATCGTGGGTGAAGTAGTGAGAATGCTTCTGCAGCAAGTCCCCGCTGTAGGTCTTCTGGACCGGGTCCTGGAAACTCTTGTAGATGCTTTGAGCGCCCACGGTGTCAGAGGAATGTGCAGACTGCTGTCTGTGGAGCTTTGCTCCAGGGTTCCTGCAGCTGAACTCTGACGAGGGACGAATCGGGTGAGACTGGCTCCGGGAACCACACGATGGATAAACTATCTGCTTAACGTGAAAGGAGGTGTTGAGCCTTTGGCTGGATATTACAGAACTTCCTGAGCAGAAGTAGGGATCCTCACTGTGAACCGATCCTCTGCTCTAAAAACAAACAAACAAACAAACAAGGCAAAAATGACACTAAACCTGTTAAACTGTACACCCAAAACCCACAGCTTGATTTGCTCCAAATAATAATAATAATAATAATAATAATAATAATGTATTTTGGCATGTCAATGCTTAGTCAGATTCGTTTTGGGTTTCTAATTGAGTGAGGGTGTCTGTTCCATTAAGGCCATACTCTCCCACAGTAACAGCTTTGCTCGTTGGTACAAGTTAATAAAAATTCAATTCAATTCAAGCACCTTCAAGGTTCATAATCAAACGTTTTCCAGCACTTTGATACTTTAGTACCATACATGCAAGCTGTCACATTTTTCACAAGAAGTGAAGGATTACTCAAAAGAGATTTAATTAACATTTTCAAAATATTTATCAATTTGTTGTTTGCTCATCATTTACTTGCGCGAAGCATCATAGAAGAAGAAATGTCCAAAAGTCTTGGCTTGGAAAAGGCTTGTCCAAATTTCTAGTACATTTCCAACCTTGCAAACACAACATTAAAATCCAAGCATGTTACAAACTTTCAAGACACTGCAACATGTACACCTGCTCGAGGACGGACAGAGAAGAGAACCAACGCAACAATCTGTCATCAAAACAGCAGATCTCCCGATTTTCAACAAAATAGGTCAATGAGTCAATGTGTGTGTTATGCAAACAGAAAATGACTCAACATGGTGTACAAAACAAAGAAATCGGTTTTGTGCAGTAATCCCACTAAAAACACCTCAATCTAATAACACCATGTTGGAGTGCTAGTGCGCATGTAAACACCTTTTTTTTTTTCTGTTTAAATACCACGCGGTCTATCAGTGAGCACATGCCAACCTGTGGTTTTATCTCCGAAAAGCCAAGGCCACAGAGAGAATATATTTCCCAAGAGATCGATAGCCGGACATGATGAGACGCCGAAATTGATTTCTTACATGTTTTGAAGAAAAGGAGGCCCTGTTGTTCCCTTGTAGGAGGGAGTGGGCCGACTGGGGACGGACACATTTCTTCAGCTGTTCTCGCCTTTTCTGGTCATTGTCTGTAAATATGGAAATGAGAGCGAAAATGAATAAACAGCTAGAGGAGATGGACTAATCGATTTTGTGAAAAAAGGCATTTAAAAAGTCTGAAATTATTCTCTATCCCAACCTAGATTGAGTGAAAACTTACACTTTACACTGTGTGTCAAGCTTTTCGGTACTGAGGCATCAACGGCAGCTGTTATGAACGACAAATAAAATACATTCGCTCATTCAATCATGTTTGTGTCGTCATTTTTCCAGCCGACATCAATCAATTCTAGTATAAATGTACAACACGATCAATCTTTTAGGGTTGAAGGCGTGGGTTATGAATTTATATATTAAATGTTCCGCGTACGACGTATCCCACCTTTGGCTGAGTAGATTTTTTTGTAATGCGATACCATGTGGTCTTTAACGATGGACTGACTCAACCTGCTCGATGTCCCCGGGCAAAAAGCTGCAAACAGACCAGAGAGTAAACAATCACGGAGTTAAATAATCACCCCACGTGCAAGGTTAATGCCGGCGCTGCAAAAAAACAAGATTGTTATGACTATCCGCCATGATGTGAAGCGTAATTCTATGTACTTACGGTTGCTTCTGAAATGGTGCCCTCTAAGACTATTAGAGCTGCTGCAACCAGACATAGGTGACGTTCTCCCTAAAAGTGACATAAATCAGCACCAATTAGTGGACGTGGCAACATGGATGACGCGAGGTCGGCCTCGACTTCACGGAGGAAGAGAGTCATAGTGGGGTAGGGTAGCCCTGTAACTGCGATTCTCAACCTTTTCCACAGGAAGGACCGTCAATACGGGGGGAGAGGGGGGGGCAGTAGCTCAGGAGGAAGAGCGGGTCGTCTAGTAACCCGAAGTTTGCTGGTTCGATCCCCAGCTCCTCCTGCTAGCGTGCTGTAGTGTCCTTGAGCAAGACACTTAACCTCCTGATGGCTGTGTCCATCGGGGTGTCAAAAATAAAAGTCAAACGCCTCCTAAATCATGATATAATTTGATGTACACTAGGCCACAGACCCCATTTCATCATACAGTTTTCTCTCAGGGACCTCCATTGTGAGAAGATGTTTATGATCTAGTCCATAATTCCACACCTGTCTATTGTAGTTAGGGAGTTGGGATTCTGATAACAGTGATATGTAGTGTCATTATTGCACGTTGTGAGATTGGCGCTAACGTCATGTAAATGAGATAATGTTGAAGTTTAACTATTAATGATATTGCTGGGGATCCCCTTGAAGGACCCCATGTTGAGAACCACTGAGTGTGTATAGCGTCGCTATACACTCGCTATGCATGTTATTAGGTCCAGCTGTACAATCCAATGTAATCCAATGCACCGGCTCTGCCATGAATTTTGCTTCATATTCCTAAAATGTTGAGGGTTGTTTTTTTTACGCCGTCATAGAAGAGGCGTTAATTCAATGATATGTTTTAGCATCGAGGTCATAGTTGGCGGTGGTGTTGTACTGATCTGCACTATATTCAGAGATGTTTCTAATATTCTGCCCCCCTCTGTATGTAAACAGGGAGGAGAAAAAATGAGAAACGCCTCAATATAATGCAGTTCAGTACAACACATTTAACTACGACCTCAGTCATAAACACACCGCTGAATTTGCACATTTCCGACTCCATGTCAACAAAAACGGCTATAATCTAGAGCTGCAACGATTAGTGGATTAGTTGCCAACATTAAATTAATCGCCAACTATTTTGACAATCGATTAATCGTTTTGAGTCTTTTTTTTTTTTAAGAAGAAAATGTCCAAATTCTCTGATTCCAGCTTCTTAAATGTGAACATCTTCTGGTTTCGTTAGTCCTGTGGGACAGCAAACTGAATATCTTTGTGGACCAAACAGGACGTTCGAGGACGTCGCCTCGGGCTTTTGGGGAAACAGCGATCGACTTTTTTTTTTCAGCGTTTTTTGACATTTGATGGACCGAACAACTAATCGATTAATCGATAATGAAAACAACCGCCGGCTGCAGCTCTACTATCAACTCGATAACAGCAGGATCCGCGGCGGGGCCGGTGTGTTGGATTCCACCGGATCGGCACGTCCGGACGGCGTCTCCGATTCAACGGCACCGGAGGCTCGGACGCCGTGTAGAAGCCGCGGGGGGCGGGTTGGGTCGAGGGTCGAGGGTCGAGCGGCGCCAAGCTAGTTAACTTCGCTAGCAAACGCTGCTAACGCCTCCGGTTCGACCACTTCACCTCGTTTCGGGTCCATGGCGAAGTCAACGCGTCCCATGGTGCGCGGCGATCCTCGAGCGTTCCGGTGCGGGACTTTGTGCACGGCGACGGCGCGTCGCGGTGAACGCGAACATCCTCCCGCTGGGAAACGTCCCGGCTAGCTCGGAGGCTAACGCTAGATTACACGCCGCTGACGAGCGGAAAGCTTCCCCCGTCGCCATGCCGGTTGCTAGGCACGCGTGACGTCATCACGCTACATTTACGCTACGGGTGGCCCCGCCCCCCCGACGCACACACACACACACACACACACACGTTCGGTCACACAATACTCCACGACAATGGTCAATGGTCTACTTTACCAAACAGCTGTAGAAGTTTAAATGGACAATACAACATTAAATGATGATTCTTTTAAGGTGAACAGTAGAAATGAGATGGAATTCCTCTTCTTCTTGGGTTTTTATTGCAGCTTGCATCGTAAACGTTGCATTACCGCCCTCCTCCTGTC
>OMKR01075133.1:9031-22862 GCA_900302355.1 Cyttopsis rosea
TACAGAAAATAAAGAAACACTCCAATAGACGTTGCATTCTACACAGACCTTCCCAAAGTGTTTTCCCGTAGGAACAGAGTCAGATTACCTGTCTGGAGGAGAACAAGCAGCACACCTGTCCTCTGCGGGAGCTGTTCAGCCACTGTTTATTCAAGGTGAGGGACACATTGACAGGTTCCGGGCTGGTCCATGATAGATGGATCTAGGTTTAAAAGCTTAAGTTAGAATGATGGATGTAACATATGTACACAAATCATTAGACAGACATGACATACTGTAGGAGGAAACTGAAAATTAGTTAGGGACAACTTTTTCCACAAAATAAATTTTATGTGAATTTTATGTGAGTGTATATGCATGGAAAGGCAGATAATTCATGTTATGTTATGTTGTTTACTTGTACAGTGTTTTATTGTACAAGTGAGGATTAGATAATATGGAGCAGCAGCTTGGTAACGATGCTTTAATTCAAGGGTCCAAGGTGTAATATCTAAAACAGTGCATGTCTCGAGCTTAAATAACTTGGACCGGGTATATACACTGCTCAAAAAAACTAAGGGAACACTTAAATCACATCAGATCTTGATGAACGAATTATTCAAGTTGAAAATCTTTACTGTTGTACAGTACATTGTATAATTTGTTGAAAACAAAATGACGTAACAATGGTCAATGGAAACCAAAATCATAAACCCATTGAGGGCTGGATTCCAAATCCCACCGAAAATCGAAGTAAAAAATGTAAATCACAGGCTGATCCAACTTGCGTGAATTTTATCACAGCAACTCATAATGTGACTCAGTAGTGTGCATGGCCCTGTGTGCCTGTATGCACTCCCGACAACGTCTGGGCATGATCCTGATGAGTCAGCGGATGGTGTCCTGGGGGATCTCCTCCCAGACCTGGATCAGGGCATCAGTGAGCTCCTGGACAGTCTGTGGCGGTACTTGGTGGCGTCGGATGCACAGATACATAACGTCCCATAGGCGCTCAATTGGGTTTAGGTCAGGCGAACGAGAGGGCCAGTCAATGGCATCGATGCCTTCGTCATCCAGGAACAGCCTACATACTCTGGCCACATGAGGCCGGGCATTGTCCTGTACCAAGAGGAACCCAGGGCCCACTGCACCAGCATAAGGTCTGACAATCGCTCTGAGGATACCTAACAGCAGTCAGGGTACCGTTGGCTATGACATGGAGGTTTGTGTGACCCTCCAAGGATATGCCTCCCCACACCATCACTGACCCACCGCCAAACCGGTCATGTTGGATGATGTTACAGGCAGCATAACGTTCACCACAGCGTCTCCAGACTTTTTCACACCTGTCACATGTGCTCAGTGTGAACCTGCTCTCATCTGTGAAGAGAACGGGCGCCAATGGCGGTCCTGCCAATTCTGGTGTTCTCTGGTGAATGCCAATCGAGCTGCACGGTGCTGGGCTGTGAGCACAGGTCCCACTAGAGGATGTCAGGCCCTCATGCTACCTTCATGGAGTCTGTTTCTGACAGTTTGATCAGAAACATGCACACAAAATATAAATATATAAATAAAAATAGTGTCATATTTGCATTTGGTGGAGGGTGATACAGTAAAAATAATGTTATGACACACATTTGCTTTTTTCTAAATATGAATCAGTATTTTTCCCCATAAATATAATAGAATATAATGTAAAATATAACCATTATTTAAATGTGTTTTGTTTTTCATTTAATTAATTTTTTTATTTAAAATAACCACTTTCAAAGGTATCTTTTATACAGTTATTGATGGCATTCATTGAAAATGGCATAGACTATGTCGATATGTCAAACAAACAAGAAATTGCGCATATACCTCATGGTTGCTCCATTGTTCTCTCTGAGAACTGTGTGAAACTGTGTGGACTGAAAGCTGGGAGAGTGTGGCAGTGAAGGGCTGAATCAGCTGCAACGTGGTGTCACTCTTCTCTCCTGATCCACTCCACAGTCTCAGAGCCCTCACCTAGAAACACATCAGAGCAGCGCCACTTTTACTTTTGTCACATGAGTGAATGTTTGTAACATCTTATACATCTGGGGATTTCACAATCTTGATTTTAATAAATGATTTTAATACAATGCAGTTGAATAAGATAAATTGCAAATTTGTAATCTAAAGAATTTATGCAGCTATTTTTAAATAGCAACCCTTGAAAGAACCTTCTATTACTTTCACTTATAGAGTGGAGAAAGCTAAAATATTGGCAAATGTCAAATATAAAACGTTTCCCTGCAAAACTGACTTGCAAATTAGATGCCATTAGTATAGTAAATCCAGCAGAATGAGCAATCAATGAAACCAATCATATCATCATTTTCTCAAACACCCCCTAAAAGCATATATACATAAAGCAGAAATGCACACTTTGCTCTTCATGCACAAGAAATATCATGCATCATTATGGGTGCAGATTGCATCTGAAACAAGACACGACAGGCACCTCTACTGAAAAAAATAAGAATCATGTACGCACAATATATGAATTTGGCTGTGTGGGTTCAGGACGTTTATATCTAATGAGTTATGGAGAGGGTGAGGAGGAGAAATTAGGCATTTTCAAATGAAGATTTCTGTGGCACACACTGGGATTTTATACATTGCAGTGACCTTACTGATTCCCTCCTGTATGTCTCGGATCTGGTGCCTCAAAGAGCAGTTTTAGGAGGCCTGCTGCTGCTTTATCAGTTTTCAACAGTCCCCTGGATAGTTGTCTACACAGAAGCACCAAGGAATAACATCCTGTAGGTTTGTGGCACCACTCTAGTGCAAAGAGAACATATGCAACTATCAGGTCTCTGGGTCAGTGGTGGATTATGAGGTTAGGTGGAGGTGGAGTTTACATAAGTTGGCCATCAGCCAGGGGGTAAATCGCTCCATCTTCTGTTCTATTGAACTGCAGGACAAGCTTCCTCTTCTGTGTTATCTCATATATCTGGCATACTTTGAGAACAACAAAGTTGATCTAAACCAGGGGTCTCAAACTGTCGGCCCGGGAGTCAGTTCCGGCCCGTGAGATAATTTCATACGGCCCCCACATGTTTAGAATTTATTGTTAAATCCGGCCGGCAAATTTATATATATATTTATTTTCCCAATTTAGATTTTTCCCCAGTCTTTTATTTCAGACTAATCATTACATTTTCTAGCAAGGCTGCAAAATATGAGCATAAAAATAGAGTTTTTATTTCACATTTAACATTTTGCATCTGCTGCAGGTGGAAAGCCAGAAGTGGCTCGGCTGACAGCGGAAACAGCTGTAGATTATTAAGTTGACAAACAGATGCTGTAAAAGCTTCAGTGTTTCTCATCTGGTTTTCTCTTTCTAACAGTGAGGCTCGATCATGTCGTCCCTGTAGACACGGGTGGCGGATGGAGTGCCCAGCTTACTAAGTGACTTTCTGCTCATCCCTGAACCCACCCCTAACTTCATACAATACATACAGTACAGCAGCAGTCAATATAGAGCAAGTGAGATGGATGGACAAGAAGTGGAACAGGTAGAATCTCAGCTATGGGTCAAGTTCTTCACAGGATGCAGCCTCACTGTCCGAGAGAAAGAGAACCAGATGAGCAGCACTGAAGATTCTAAAGCATCTGTTTATCAATTCAATCATGTGTCCGCTGCCAGCTAAACCAATTGCAACTAAGGCAAAATCCCACCACACTGCTACATGATCCAGGTCACGAGAAACACTGAGTGGAAGAATGTTTCCTATACATTTTTGTAAGTGACACCGGGTCCAAGTGCCTGAAACAGAACAAATGTTGGAGAGAAAACCAAAAAATTAAGAATGAAGAGTACAACCACTGCATAATGCAAGGAACAAGCGTTATTCATCAACCCCCAAATATTCATGAGGATGTGGAAATGGTAATCCACTTTTTCATTTTCATTTTCAAATACAGAAAGTTCATATAGGCACTTTGAAATGGAAATTCAAACTGCCATTTCTCAATTTTAATTAACATTTGGATATTATCACACATATATCCAGGGAAGTCTTGAAATGCAATGAAATGTGAATGTAGCTTGAATTTCTTCCACTGTGTTGCAAAACATGCATACTAGTATTTGAAAATGAAAATTTGAAATCTGAATCTGAATTGAAATTGAGAATTATATTTAAATGTTCTATATTGTGAGAGTTGGTAATGAAAATGCAATTGTGGAATTACATTTTCATTTCCCAATTTGAATTAACATTTGAATAAAGTCATTTGACAACAATACGAAATAATTTTATCATTACAAGTTCAATTGTTAAGATAAATTGTAAATATTAATATATTCATAGTGTAGCAAGGTGGGTTTTCTCCACCGCACCACTCTACTATCTCGGCCCTGGTTGGGTGATCATCATCTCACCCGCTGGTAATAATTAAAAAAAAATTGTATAAATGAGGCGGGTCCGGGGTACGCATCTCCGGTGTGTTTGCCTCTGACTCCACCGGACCTCCTTTCCGCTTTGACTGTCTGTACCCCCAGGTCACTTACTGAGTGCTATTTCTACAGAACTGCTTCCCAGCTAGACGTGCAGACATTTGCAGACAGCCCCCTCGCTCATGTAACCAGAGTTGAGCGTGGGCAAGCAAACTGCTTACTTCACTATCTGCACCGTACCCACTGGTCAGTGTGCAATCCGCCGTCCTCCGCTCCTGGACATGTGGGCAGATGACCCAGGCTGAGACAGGCTAGCCCCCCCCTTCTTACCGTGTGTTGTGCCAGGATCACATTTGTGCCCTTCAGAGCGTGCTGTGTCAGATCACCTCCCTTAGAATGTGTGCGGAGCATGTGTGCTTGAAGTCTCCCGTTGGCCCAATTAGCCTGTCTCCTACTTGTACTGGAAAGTCCCAGCCCTGGCACACTATATTTTTACCTGAAGTTATTGCACCACAGCTATTTTTAACCATCTGCTCTATCTTTTTAATGACAGCACTACGGTATTTTAATTGTGATTATGTCAATAAATTTTGATATTTGTTTTTGTATTTGGAACATGCCTCTGTCTTGCTCATTACTATGAACTGTGTGGGGAGTGTGTACTGTGTGTACTGTGTAACCAGGTGCACTTGTGGTCCCAATAATTTCACATCCAAACTATTTCCTAGGTGCAATCCCAATTAACGGCCACTAACGCCCTGTTTCATTTGGGACATTTTCTCCAAAATACAGGGATAAATAATTAAAGAAAAATAAATGAGTTGTTTAAAGCAGGTGCAGGAGCGGGTTGAACATCTCATTTAGACACCATTGCCTCTAGAAAAAACAAGGAAGTGAACAAAGCTCTTCACTTGCTCTCTCTAGAAACCCCAAAAAAGTATTTGCACACCCTGACCTGCTCCATGCGGCCATGCCGACTCCAGCCCAGTAGAACACTGTCTGTTTGACCATACACAGAGCGCTCCAACGTCACCTCCAAACTGCTCAAACGGGGAACGCAGGCCATGTGAACTAAGGGTAAAAAAAGAACAATACAAGCCAATTATGAGGAGAATATTGGTGCTGCTAAGGATTTAACTGATGTACAGCTGAAACGACCACCATATTACAATAATAGAGATGTAATAAAATTGACCAAACAGACAGTGAAGTTTTTGAACTTGGAACAACAATAATATATTTCTTCATATTCATTCATATTCATATTCATATTCTACCCTTAAGGGTGTGGTTTCCTATTTCCAGAGATGGAGGTGCTGAGTACAGGCCAGCCAAACTGAACTCTTGGTTGCCCCATACTGCTCCATGCTGAACTTGGTAGCTCCAGTTTCTCGCCTCATACACAGTCCTCACTGCCACCATCCTTGGTAGTGGCTTCAGCTAGTGGATAGAACCAATCACACAAATGAAAGGAGGAAACTATTGATTTGTAAAACCAGTGTTCATTGCCCAACTAAGCATGACCCTGTACATTCAAAACATTCTACCTTTTCAAGTTGAGTGGATCTATAGAGGCCTTAAGGTCAGAGATCTCCATTGATCGTACTTAAAGTCCCAGACATACGGTACCTGTGGATAGGAGTGGTTGAGTTCAATGGACTGCCTGTAGCCGCCCTCAATGGCGGCCATCTCACACAGAGCCCAGAGCTTCCTCCGACCAGACGAAAGCTCTACCAAGCTCCCGATACTGGAGCTTGACTGGTTAAACTAGGAGGAGATAGAGATATAAAGGGAAGGGGCAGAGAATTTCAGAAATGGAGTAATAGAATAACAGGCGACCAAGGACAGTTTGATGAAACCTAAAACTTAACTTAACCCTTAGCCCTTCAACAGGCAAGAAAAAACTCCCAAAAACAAAAACTACAACATAGGAATGTACAGCCAATGAAATTAGCATAAAAATGTACAGAGTGACAGGCATCTAAGGTTATTGAGGTCAATGAGACATTTTCCGTTAAAATATTTGGCGAAAATACAGTATATCTTCCCCCCAAATCGCCTCAAATCGTCAACACTAAACCTATGCACTGAATGAACTGCGACACAAACGGTGAAATCTCGATAAGCCAAACAGAGCAAGGTCAAGTGGCTTTTCAAGGACAAGACTCAATAATGTCAATAAGTAAAAGGAAGGCATCATTGCTGAGAGAATCCATTCATTCACAAATGGAAGGACACTTGACCAATGAGTGTGACCGTAGCCATGGTAACGTAACTGTAAAGTTTAAAGTTTACTACATCAGATAAAGTTTGTTGTACAACTGTACAAAATGATACAGAACACCACGAAAAAGGTGCCGGTTATTTATGTTATGTTTTTGAAATGAAAATGAATTTAGTGTTTTGCAATGTACAGAATATCACTATTAGTGAATTGGGGGCATGGGATCCAAACATTGGATAAGGGGGTGTTAACATTTGGCGAGCTTGAGGTTTCAAACTCAAGGAGCTGTTCTGCTTGGATTTGGGGAAGAACACGGATGAAGAGAAAGCAGGCCCTAAAGATCATTGGAGACCAAGTCACTCATACCGACTGTCTTAGAGACTTTCCCAACAAAATAGCAAAACACACCTGAGACCTGGCGTTGAGTTGAGCAGGCAGGTAGAGCAAGAGCTGCGGGATGTTCTGGACCACCTTGACCATCAATCCTTTGCTGGACAAAAGAACATATTCATTCAAAATAAATTGAGTGCTTGTGTGATTGAGTGTGTGTGTGCACTGTAGACGCAGGCTGCTTATTAGTGTGTTTAAGGGTGTATATCTGTACCTTTGAGGAGAACGCTGTCCCTGTATAATGACTGCTAGTGAGGCGCTGAGTTCAGGGTTCACAGCCATTGAGCACTTGAGCTGCGAGTCCGTCAGTCTGCCCCAGGCTTCAACCTACACAAAAAGTGAGTTAATGAAACAAAAACTCTGCCTTTCCACTGATAGTGGCAGAACCCTCTTTTGTGTCTCCACTGATCATGAACTCTGTCATGAGTCTGTTAGGGTTCATATTCTTACAGCCCGACCGTTCGAGCAGACACACATCACTTGCTTCTTAAATGGAATATTCACTGTAACATTCTGTCCTATTTGGGGCCACTGAAAAACCGTCGGAAGACGTGTTGGAGATACAGCAGGGATGCCATCGATCTCACCTGGAAAACGGGGTTGGTTTGTCCATGCATGCTGTGCTTCATTGTGATCCTGCCTTCTTTAGTGGCTCCACGTGTTCCCCACCCCCCTATGTCCCCCAGCAGAAACACCCTGTGGTACTTAAGTTGCACATCCACTGTTAGGCTCCTTAGGGGACCTAAACAAAGACAGATCCTTGTTAAGATTTAATTGGTGTCAAGCCAATATATATGTACTGTTTCTGGTCCATAGCTTTGATGTCTAAATGGAACCAGGACTAACTCATTGTGATGAATAATGACTTCCTGCCATGGGATGCAGAGAACTTAACAAGATCATGTGCCACACAGGCCCTAAACATTATATGAATGAATATAGTCATGCAAAAACCATACAACTTTCAGTCAGAACAAATGGAAAGTGTCATCATGCAGTTGTAAACAGGACCTGTTAACTGGGCACTCAAGGTAGAGTCAAAGGCAAGTGGTTCCCCGGTTTGAATTAAGGAAGGCTGGTTGAAGGAAAGCATAATGGCCAGACGCCCATAAGCTACACTTATGTTCAGACCAGAGGACAGCAGCTTGTGTCCGTCCACAGTGAGCTGTGCCTTGGACTGAAGCTGAGACAAGTCCCCCTTGATGACACAAAGGCCCTGGGGAAGAGACGGTGAGAAGAGAACCGTAAACAAGGAGAACATATAACAATGACATGAGGAGGACATGAGAACAATCTAAAACATTTTTATGTATATCAATTCAAGTGTTTTTACATTACTTCTATAATAAGCGGCAGTCCTCGGTACTGTAGAACTGGCCAACTGTGCCACATGGTTCCGTTTAATTCTGTGGTCATGGGGAGGCCCTTCATCTTAAGCCGAAAGCCCACCTGCGGAACTCCAAACTGGGACTGCAAGGTTAAGATCTTCTCCTCTGCAGAGCTCAGTTCTATCTGTATACATAGTTGTCGGTACGGATAGGTAACATATAATAAAACAATGTTAATATCTGGGATATTGTGTATATGCTACCTTTTTTGAAAAACTAGTTTGTTAATCAGGAAAATATATTGCACTGGTGGTTCTTGTTTCCTGATGGTTGATATATTTAACGCATTAAGGAGTTTCTAACCTGAATGCTGTTGTTCACAGCGACTCCCAGTGTCTTCAGATAGGTCATTCCATGTCTGAAAAGACTGTTTACTGTTATCGTTGCAGAAGATGTTGCCACCGTCATCTCTTCAATTAACTGTAAAATATTTTGATTATGACCAATTGTGCATTTTACAGTTAGGACAGAAAAATATATAACTTGTATAGCCTTGGTAGTAGCCTGGATTCCACAGCAAGGTCAGAGAGAGCCTGGTAGCTCTTAATTATAACAAATTTGGCTAAATTAAATAAATATATTATATCATATATACTGTATATATAACATTGTTAATGAAAGAGTTAGTATCTTTGCATCATAATGCAAGCAGTCACATGAGTGGTGATAATAATGCAATGGATAGTCCAGCTTGATCTAAAGTAATTCATTCTGGTCCTGTGGATAACCAGAATGGGATATTCACGCCATGCACCATAAAAACTATTTCAAGATGTGCTATTATTACCTGTTGATTTCCTGCAGTGCAATTCAAGAGAAAATTGTATGAGCCATTGTCATGGCTCCGGGAGTTTATTGTCATGGCAGCAAATGAGGGAAGGCCCACTGTCTTTAACAGGGGCACAGAGTGATTGAAATGGAATGAAGTTTCATTTTTATCCTGAAAAACAAGCATAAAAGCTCTGCATTTTTCAGTTCATGTTGTCAAACAAAAATGCGATATCTAAGATATTTGATATTCTGAAAATATTTCGTTTCAAATAAAAAAGGACGTTTTCTAATGTTCCTGATACAAAATCACTGCTGGTTCACTGTCTGTTCATACCTTAGTTTTCCTCACGGCTATCAAGGCCTGCAGTTCTTTATCGTCTATTGCCATGGAAACAACAGTATTAAGAAGAGTCTGAGAGATGACCATGGATCCGGAGGCCTGCATCCTATTTGGACAGCCCCACTTCTAGAAATACAAAGAGGATGTGATAGTGTGACATCCATAAGGTGGTTGATGGTCAGTCAGAAATCGAATAATAATTTTAAGTACGATAAGTATCAGTCAGACACAGACACAGACACAGACCTGATATAATTCCTTGTAGCTAGATGAACCTGTTTCATGTATCTGTACTCTACCTGTACCACTGTGCAGTTGTTGTAATACACCACTGACCCCTGCAGGCCATGACTTGCTATGACAGCCCCGATAACGCTCAGCTCACATTGCCCAACGTGCAGCCGGGCTTCAGTGTCATATCCCTCGGTTCTTGCTCTGCCCATCACGAGCAGCCTGGCGTGTCCTGGTAGATCTCTGAGTAATGACAGACTGTGGTTGAGTTGAACCTCCAGCCTCAGCTCAGGCGTGGCCTTCACCCTCAGCTGCAGGGAAGCCCTTTCCCTCTCCAGACTAGAGTTCACCACAGCCATCCAGAGACCTTTGCTGTCTTGTCCGACTGAACCATTCAGGTGGGCCTGGGAGGGGAGACCAACACCAATGGCTTCACTGTTGCCAGCAGTATATACATAAACTTAATCTATATCTAATATAATACTGTTGTCACAGCTTTACCTTGGTTGTTGACTAAATTGTACCTGCAAAAATGGGCACTTAGACTCCATTGCCCAAAGCCACTGTGTTTTCCCTTTAGCTTCTGTGATCCCTTCAGCCTTAATTTGGCAAGCCCCAGCTTTGATCAGAAGAGCCCCACTCTTGCCAGGGCTTCCAGTACCAGAGGCCTCTATGGTGGTCCTTAAAGGCAGACCTCTGCTTCTCAGTCCTGGGAAGGAATGAGTCAGAGCTCCTGAGAGGTGTGGGGGTCTGCACGTCTGGGCCAGGTCCAGAGTAAGATCATAATTGTCTACCCTGAGAGTGGAGGACATGGTCAGCTGACAGGGAACTAATGACAGGAAGCTGTGAAGATCTGCTGAAACTGGAAGAATAGTTCCCTGGGGATGAAAAGCAAAAGTCATCTATAATGAGATCAGCACCATTACATACAGTATATACAGTATGAATCATTTTATATAATAAACTAGAATTGTTCCTAGCCCCCATTGGAAATTTAAATGAGCCAGTTATATTAACAAACTCACACTCACACTAATTGCTCACAGATATGGGAAGAACATGCTAGGAGGAGACATAAGGACTTGTGGTGGAAATTATTTTTGATCACAATACAATGTTTTTGTAACTCTTAAATGCATAACAGCTAATAGGAAGCTAATTTAACAGGAAGCATGCTTAAATAAATATTGTTCCCCTTACCTGTAGGGTAGGGCAGTAGTGGCTTACATTGACACTAAAAGAAGAAGAGTCCTTTATCTCTGAAAGTCTGTTCTCCCCGACAACAGACCTGAAATGGCAATCTCCCACCTCCAGTCCCAGCTCCACAGCAGGGAGGTTCACAGTTGAAATACTGAGGACCAGGACGTTATGAGTGGGCAAACCCAGGGGCTGGTTTGCCTTTATGGAATGCTGGATGGAGCCCTTGAAGGCATAGTTGGGGGAGCATCCTATAAAAAGTGTAAGACCACCCTGTTCTTCTCCAGAAATTTGGAGATTCATATTCAGATAGGTGGAGCTGCTTGAATGAATAAGGGAGCCATTCACTGAAAGCTGTGGAGGGAGAGGATTCTGTGAAGGAAAGATTAAAAAAAAAAACAGATGATAAACCTTGTTTGAATAATCAAAACAGATCAGACAACAAAATAATGGTTGATAACATGATTGTCTTCTAACTATTAGGGTGTTTATTATCAGACTTAGATTCCATAAACCAGATGTATAAGCAAAAGAGGCTCATGCATTATGAGAAAGCATCATAGTTTTATTAATGCGTTAGCTTGGAATGAGAAAATCATCCTCAGAGTGAAGATGTTTCTCTTCATTTCCTATCGATGGGAAACATTGGTAACATCCTGTGGCCCACATGTTTCCGGTCTAACCTTCAGTAACTGACATTGCTGATGGACACAGACACTCCAAATGGCTCTTCTTTCCTCTGTTCCCCTCTGTAGATTCCCCAAGACCGATACAGAGCACATATCACTTTCTAAATCCAGCTGGATCTGACTGGACCCAGTTAACATGTTGACAGTGAATCTTCCTGGTACACCAATGGTTAACAGCTTGGTCAGATTGTTCTGGAGGTCAACCCTGAGGGAAATGTCTGGTCTCCAGGCACCAATGATGTCTATCTTGACAGATGGGCCACCAAGAAATACCCAGGCATTTACAGATAGGGAGGTGTTGTGGAGCTGGCCAGATCCTTGGAGATCTACTCTCTTTGGGAGAATGGAGGCCAGTGAAGCCCATTGGTGCTGGAAGGTCCACTCCAGTTCAGCTTTGAAGTTCTCCAATAAGTATGACAACCGACTTTGGAGGGAATCTTGCTGGTTTTCCAAGCTCAGAGAACCTCTAAGGCCATCTCTTCCAGCTCTTGCTAGTATGTTTAGAGTTGTCCTAGATGGTCTACCACCCTTGTTGTCCTTGAGCTGCATCCAAGACAACCTGCCCACCTCTCCACAGCGTGAGGATAACAACAGACTAGAGCTGACTGAGTCCCACACTCCACTGACATACCACTAGAGTTGGTAGGCAGGCCCAGAGAAGTCAGCAGTTGCCTAGAAGAATGGGTGATGTTAATCCACAGCTCTGCCTGACCACAGGAACTGGAGCAGCCTTTGGCTTGAGAACTGAGGCTAAGGTAAGCTATTGTCAGGCCATAACAGAGCCTATTGTGTGGTCTATAGGAGCGAGAGGCTCGTACCTCCATAGGGCTGCCTGCGATACTTCCATAACATTTGCCTGAGAGGCGGTCTGAAGAGGCATCCCCTGTGCAGTTCATCTGTGAAAACAAGATCCCCTGTTAGTAAGCTTGTTTATCAAAGGGAAAATCGTAGAGTGAAGCTTGAGGAAGTTCTAAACAAAAGAATGACACCATAAAAAAAATATACACCAATGTACTAACCCAGGGCAATATGATAAATCAACAAACTCATTTAATTGGAATGCAACAATCTAATACAAGTTTATATTTTAGATTAATAGGATTTGAAATATAATGGCCATTGAACTAACAACGCTTAAACAGACAAACCTTACAATCTAAAAGTACAGTTAATATTTGATGGGTAAAATTTGTGTAAAATACATGCATTTCACCTGTAAAGAGGTGGGTATCACTTCTTTGAGTTGCCTTATCTGTTGCCATAGAGACACTGCCAAATTCGCAGTGCTGTTTTTTGTCCCTGCATTAAAATGGACATCAAGCATTTTCTCTTCCTCTATGTGAAAGGCCAAACCTGCATGGGATTGCTCTGTCTCTATCTGGGAATGGTGGAAATAAATTTAAAATACAATCAAAAAGGCAAAACATGCCTATACAGTCAGGTCCATAAATATTTGGACATTGGCACAATTTTCATCATTTTGGCTCTGTACATCATCACCACAATGGACTTGAAATGAAACAATCAAGATGTACTTTAAGTACAGACTTTCAGCTTTAATTTGAGGGTATTTACATCCAAATCAGGTGAACGGTGTAGGAATTACAACAAATTTTATATGTGCCCCACCCTTTTTTTTAAGGGACCAAAAGTAATTGGACAAACTAACATAATCATAAATCAAATTGTCACTTTTAATACTTGGTTGCAAATCCTTTGCAGTCAATGATAGCCTGAAGTCTGGAACCCATAGACCAGGGGTGTCAAACATACGGCCCGCGGGCCAGAACCGGCCCGCCAAAGGGTCCAATCCGGCCCACTGGATGACTTTGAAAAGTGTGAAATAGGGGTGGACGGTAGAGAAAGTACACCAGTATAAATTTGCCCTACGGTATGGATTTTCACTATACCGTGTGGACCGGTAGAGCCCTCACAGATCTAAAGTATGGATGCACCAATTTATCTGCAATCAAATATATATAGATTTCGTGTCTGTTATTAGATTGTTATACGAATTTATACAATAACCTAGAGCCGCAACTTTAATAATCACCGCACCGCGCCAAGTGATTCCTGCACGTCCAAATCCCCCTTCGCGCCGCGCTGCGAGCACCAAACAGCCTCCATGCAATTAATAAATAGAAAAAACAACTTTTTATACCAATCCACCGTTTTTATTTAAGCCATTTAATTGTG
>OMKR01075137.1:8757-18883 GCA_900302355.1 Cyttopsis rosea
CGCGTGTGTATGTATGTGTGTGTGTATGTATGTGTGTGTGTGTGTGTGTGTGTGTAATTCAACACCGGCAAAGTTCACCGCACCGTCCGTGACCGCGGCTCACGTCGCCCCGCCCACGTCCCCGCGCGACCGAGCCCGGCGATTGGCTAGAAGTGTTGCGCGAGAACGCCCGTCCCTAATTGCGTCACGTGGCGCGGAGGGTTCGCCGCTCGCGACGGGTCCGTTCGATCGCCCGTCGAATGACATCCCAAGGGTGCGCTTCATTTGTTGTTGTTTGTAGCGCGCACCGTCCTTACCCATAAATCTACCGATGTTTCAGTCGAAGCCTTTTTAATCGTTTTTAACAATTACTTTGTGCAACAGTACAACTCGCTCTAAAGTGAAGTCTCAACCGAAATCACACCACCGAAACCGAGTAGAGCGGCAACGATTAGTCGATAAGTAATTAATTAATCGAAGGTTTTATTATACTTCTATATAGTATACTGTATATATATTATATGTATATGTATATTTATGCAAACTTGCTCAATTTCCTAGTTTCCTATAGCTTCGTTTCCTTGTTTTTAGGTTTATTGTGTACTAGAGTCGATTAATCGACTAGTTGCCAACTATTAAATTAATTGCCAACTATTTTGATAACCGATTAATCGTTTTGTTTTTTTATTTTTATTTTTATTTTTTTTTAATAAGAACATTTACAAATTCTCTGATTCCATCATCTTAAATGTGAATATTTCCTGGTTTCTTTCGTCCTGTGTGACAGTAAACGGAATATCTTTGGGTTGTGGACAAAAACGAGACATTTGAGGACGTCGCCTTGGGTTTTGGGGAAACAAGACCGAAGTTTTTTTCTCAGCATTTTCTGGACAAAACAACAAATCGATTAATCGAGAAAATACGACAGATGAGTCGATAATGAAAATGATCGTTAGTTGGAGCTCTATTGTATACCTGCCAATTGTTCCATTTTTTTTTTTAGTAAATGTTTAGGTTTATTGCAATGCCAATGTTGTTCTAGTTTAAGCAAATTTTTCACATTTATTGCATTTTTCAAAAAATGTTTTAGTTCTATATACTTCATTGTCTTTTGTTTGTTTGTTGGCGTTCGCTTACTTATGTGATGGGTTTGTTAGTTCTGTAACATGAATCTATCTTGATCATGTGTATTGAATCTTACTCACTTTCTGTTGCTTGACTGGCAACCTGGATTTTGTGCTTGAAATTTTTTGATTAAATCAAGAAAATAATCGTTAGTTGCAGCACTACTGTAGAAGCAAAAATAAAATAAAATATAGAGGCCAAGGCATAGGGGAAATTCACTTTTATTCCATCCTTTTGAGGCGCTGGCATTTATGCACTTTACAGAAAAGAAACTTGGCGTCTAGTCTTCTTAACCAAAAATACCTGTCTGCTGTCACAAACAAAAAGTAACAAAAGGGAGGGATCGAACATCGAGCATCAATTAGGGAACTGTCGAGGGAATTCAGAGGAGAAAAGCCATGGTCCCTTTATTGCTGGTGTTTCACATCATGCTGAACCAGCCAAAATTAATCTGAGGTTCAGAGAAACTGCAGAATCCACAGTATTGTGTTTTGCTATAAAATAGATTGGTACCATTGGGCATTTGTCAAGGAGAGAATATGACATTTACACATGAAAATCTATGCAGGTAAAAGCAGCAAATTTATGTTATAACCACTCAAAAGATACTGATTATCAATTGCTGCAATGTTGTATATTACAATTGGTTGTTTGTAAGGTACAGTATGACAGACCTGGCTTACTTCTTACTGAGGATATCTCAGGAAAAGTAATCCTCAAAAAAAGCCTCAAAACGGGAAAGAAATAGCAGAATGAATGGAAAGTTCTTGGATTAAGGCACTTTTGAGTGTAAATGGGAGACTGACAGCATCCTGAATCATGGAAATAAATTGACTAATTTCAGCACAATGCCATGCGTGGAGAGTCCTCAAAAAACAAACAAAAATAAAATTGCCATGTTGACCAAACCCCTTTACCGATCAGTCTCGCACAATAAATTATGACTGAGAACATGCTGCATAGTGCCATAGATTTGAAGGTAGCTGTGGAATAAAATTCATTACTGGGTTCATGTGTTGACCAAACTACTAATGGTGCAATATGACACCTTTCACATTTATGTAATAAAGACTAGACTATTGAAATAATGCAAGATTCGTCAATATTATTTTGGACCCTTCAGAATCCAGTACCATGGCAGCTTTCTTCAAGATGGCTTCTAGAGCAGTGAAGTGTGTGGTTTTTGGTTTCTAGAGCGTCTTGGACAAATTCTCTGGTTATTAGCTTTGGTTTTACTTTTCATCCATCGACTCAGTCAGATCAACATTTTAATGACTGATCAGTAAAGGGGTCTCATCTACATGAATTTGTGACTTTGGCTGAATCAGGCAAAGTCCCACTGTCGATTCCCCATCAAAAAACAGTTAAACTAAAGTTGATGTCCCTCCATTGCCATGACACAATATACTAAAAAGACAGGACTGAAGATTAGTCAAAGGTTACATCAATAACCTTGGCAGTGTAGAAGGAGACTAGTATGATAAACAGTTGGTCATTTTCTGTCAAACGTGCCTGCTGTAAGTACGGTCCGCTGACAAGTATGTGCTTTAATTGTGCAACTCAATCTGACCATTGTAGTAAACTAAATCCTGGACCATTTTGATGGTGAAGAGAGAACAGATCTTCACTTGGAACCTGCATGAAGGTGTAACAGATTGGTGCGATAAATGCCAGACGCCACGTTTCCCCTGAAACACAAACATTTACATTAGAGTTAAACTTCGGAATTAAAACTATGTGAACCACTATTTGCTCAGAGCATCTTGATGGATAAGACACCAGGTTTTTTAGTACAAATCTATTAGCTGCTGTTTTCCAGCCTGAGGAAGAGACACTTATCTGCTCACCTTTAAATCCTGTAAACCCTCTGCTAATCTACTTGATTAAAGTGGGTGCCGTCACTAGGACTGTGGCAGTGTTTGCTCTCCATTAAGCTCTGTGCGCCAACAGGTGTGTCTTGCATAGTCCCATCTACTGTTTCAGGCAGGGGTAACCAAACTGGGGTATGCAGCCCCCTAGGGGTCCTTGAAGGAATTGGAGGGGGTACACAGCAATTTATCTTTCCATTTTATTGTTTTAAATTTTGTTTCCTCCCCCACCTCCAAATATATCTACCCAACTCCAATAATTATTTAAACAAATAAACCACACAGCGGGCAGATAAAGGAGGGCTGTCCTCAGCCAGAGCTCAGTGTCACAAGGAAGGCCTTGAAATAAAATAGTTTGGGAAACTGTTATAAGGCATTCTAGGCACAGCCATTACAGAATACAACACCAATCCCAAAACCCAAACAAAAGACAAATTTGTATTTTAAAAGTGGCATTTAGAAGGTAAACAAGAAGAAAATGGCAATTGACACAATTGACAACTTTATACTACCCATATTTTTGTAAGCATGAATATGGTTTATACTTGCAACTTTTCAACAAGTACTTACAATTAACTCAGGCTGCTCCAAGTTCCTTGCGCCGGCCTCCATGGTCGCCATCCTCATCGTCTGGATCGACAGAGTGGAACTCAGCCACATAAAGGCTCTTGTCGATGCTGCCTGGGATGGGCTTAATGTCAGTCACCAGCTGGTCCTCGATGCCCTTCAGGTTGAAGCGGTCCTCTGAAGTGATCAGGTTGATGGCAAGACCCAGGTGACCAAAACGACCTGAAGGGGGGTAAATCAGGTTTAAGTATTTTTTCAGATCGATTAAAATTTGTTACAAGTGTAAACAAGACCCTTCCTCACCTGATCTGCCAATGCGGTGAAGGTATGTTTCCGCATTTTTGGGGAAATCAAAATTGATCACCACATTCACTGCCTGGATGTCAATACCCCGGGTGAAAAGATCTGAAAGAGAGATAGCCAGTGATCGGAGTCGTGACATAGAACAAATATCGATACAGTGAAATATCACAATACTTTCTTCTGCAATACAATATCGATACAGTGGTGCGATACTATCTATTTTAGATTTTCTAATATAATTTTTGATTATCGTTTTATTCATTTGTTACCATAATCTTTTCAGCCCTTAAGCCTTTTATCATCCCCACCGACACCTCCCAGTCCGAACCCCGCTCCTCCAACCGGGCGAAGAGCACTTCGCTGCGGATCTATTCATCCATCAATCACATCCTATCTGATCGATAAGTCCGGAGCAGACCCACGGCGCCGCGCGGTTCATACCCATAAATAAAGTTAATACGTTTATTTCCAAGAGCCGTTCAGACGGACCAGGGAACCCGAGCCGCCGCCGGAGCCAGCAGCATCCACTTACATTTCACACCACCACCAGGCTGGCGAAATGGTGATAAAACCCAGTTAGAAAGACAATAATACTGATAATATGAATAGTATTAATCCAGTCCGGGCTGTGAGGAGCGGACAGCGGGAGGAGGCTCGGAGCACCCGGCGTGCTGGACCATTAGATATTTTCTATCTAATTTTAACTTTAAATAATTGTGATACATCGCAACAAATTAATTCGCAATACTTGTATCACAGAACTCCCCAAATCCCAATATTATCGTATCGGGATCCAAGTATCACGATAGTATCGTATTGTGAGATCCCTGGCGATTCAGTGTCAACGTAGCAGTAAGTTGTGGATTGAATTACAATACTATTGACAGACAATCAACAACACTCAATTATTGCCTAGCTGCTCATCATACATAATCGGTCCCTCCAGGAAAAAAATTAATCACAATTTTTCACGATGCAAATTCAACTATTTTGCTTGTAATTTAGCATAATCAGCGTCAAACAACCGAATCCACGCTCCGCTTAAACTTCCCAGAGAAGACACAGTATAGTATGACAGACCTGAATGACCTTTGACTTGCAATTGTGTCAATTTGCACGCAACGATCACAAAAACAAGTCAGGGAGATCCCAGAGATTGAATAATACAAACTTTCTCTTTCAGCCTTGTGCACACAGCACTACCCACCTGTGCAGACCAGGTTTCTGCACAATCCGTTTCTGAAGTCGTGGAACACGCGGTTCCTGTACTCCTGCATCATCTTGGCGTGAATGTAGAAGCAGGAGTAGCCCAGCTGGGTGATCTTCTTGGCCAGAAGCTCAACCCTCTGGGTGGAGTTGCAAAAGATGATTGACTGGTTGATCTGGAGCTGTGGGAAGACAAATGCACATATCATCAGCAAGGCTAACCCTGACATCTTTATCAGGCGCTGTGTGGAGCACTGATGTGGCAGAACATTTGAACCAGGATCACCAGGTTCAAAGCTGGACCAAACTAAATTAGACTAGACATTATCTGAACAGAAATAATCCATCTTTGCCATTCAGTATATCATCATCTACAAATAGCATTCCACCTGCTATTTCAATACAATAAACATGTATTTGTTCACTTACCCTAGAAAAGAGTGTGTTCAGGCAGTGGACCTTCTGCCTCTCAGTCACATACGCATAGTACTGCGTGATGCCCTTCAGGGTGAGCTCCTCCATCAGGTTGATCTCATAGGGCTTCTTCAGGTGCTTGTTCTACCAAAGAGAAACATTCACGTTTATACCGACCCATAAAAACACTTGCAGATTAAATGTGACAAGGGTTGGGAAATTCAGAGTAACGGTGTGAAAAACATCAAGCATAAGTTTAAACTTGAGCAATTAATGTCATGGTAGCTCCAAGGCTTATTTCATAATGACTGACTTGGAAGGAACAATGTTTTCCATTTATGTGAGCCACTAATGATGTGAAGTCATCCTCAATTTGTGTCCTTGAATCAAAAAGCTTATTTTAATTTCATGGCAAGATACTGACACTTAAGAAACATGCATTTAGGAGCCGTGGAATACAATACAATATTTCAAAATCTCCCTTCCCAAATATTTATGCAAATCGATATAAATACGGTCATTGCATGTCCAAAATTAGGGAAACTTATTGTGCCGAGGGAGAACTTCAATCCACGCATGATAATCAAATTTACTCGGATCAAGTCAAGTAAGTCAAGTAAATTCATTCACAAACAGACGCCTTTTGGTCTCACCATAAACTTCTGCACACTTATTGGGAAGGTGGCAGAATAAAGCAGAATCTGTCGGTCCTTGGGCAAGAAGCTGATAATCTCCTCTATCAGCACCACAAAGTCTTGGGAGAGCAGTTTGTCCGCCTGCAGACGGAGAGAAGCAAGAGGGAGTGTGTGAGGCTTGCTTACAAACTGTTCTTGTGGAGGGATATTGACGGCTCTCACCTCATCCATCACCATCATCTGGAGTCTATCCACCTTGGCCACACCCTTCTTGATCAGATCCAGGATCCTGCCTGGTGTTGCTATCACCACGTGCACTAATGGGTTTGGAGGCAGAATGATCATATGATGTTGCGTCCCATGCTGCACAAAGATACCCCTCCATTCATTTCCCAGTACAGCTGCATATTTACCGGTCTCATCCAGACGCATGATATCGTCCCTCAAGTTGGTGCCTCCAGTGGTCGCCATGACTTTGACTCCTCCGAGGTGCTTGGCGACCTGGATGCTGATCTGGCTCACCTGCAGGGCCAACTCTCTGGTAGGTACCATGACCATGGCTGAGAAACAAACACACACACACACACACACACACACACACACACACACACAGAGAACAAGAATAAACAAGATTAAACACGCAGCTTAAACAAAACAAGTCACAATAAATTAAATAAAGAACATCCTCTAATTCAGGCCTAGGTAGAGAATGAACAATTTGAGGCAAAGGATGCTCGCATCTTTTGGCCAAAAACTGTTTAAACATGGTTGTACCATTGAACTTATCTTTGAGATGCTATGGTCAATGACAAGACAAGCACATTGAAAAATACATACAAGGATAACCTGCCCGACCAAAAACAACAAAATTGGATCAAAGTGAGCTCCAAAAAAATACACTGTACTTAATAAACTGTTGGAAGTTCTGAATTGAATCAGGCAGAAATAGCGGTCCTTTATCTCACCCTGAATGTAATCCTTCTTCAGGTCGATCCTCTCCAACAGAGGGATGAGGTAGGCACCACTTTTCCCCGTGCCGTTCTTGGCCCGGGCCAGAATGTCTCTGCCTGACAGAGCAATGGGGATGCTTTCCTCCTGCGGTCACATTAAGATCACTTCAGCACATCAGAGTTAATCAAGTATTAAGCTCCACTCTGGATGGAACAAACATTAATATAACATTTGCTTTATGAAATAAAGCTAAGTGGGGACTACTGATTCGGAATTACCAATTTCCAGTGGAATGCAGTGTAATTACCTGGATAGGGGAAGGCTTCTCCCAACCCATTTCAAATATCCCCATCAGCAGTTCCCTCTTCAGGCAGTAGTCCTCAAACTCGTTCCCCTTGGTCGATGTCACATCCTGCATGGAGAAGAAACACCTTTCAGGTCAAGGAGTCCATGTCTAAGGAAATGCAGTGTAATGAATGCTTTCCCAAAACAATTACGACTCCTCGACGACTGGCTTACCGAGGTTCTAACTCGAGTGTCTTTTGGAGGCAGATGCAGGCACCGTTTCCAGTCGTCGCCAAATCTGGAAGAGAGGTTGTAACATAAAGTCATAAACATGTGAAGTACTAGAACAGAAAAATGACAATACAGGGAGAAAGGCCAAGGAAATTGAGGAAGCAGGCTTACTTGATGCCTCCACTGGTGTGGGGAATGCTGCCTCCTTTTTGGGGGACACCAGGTTGCTGGGCAGAGGCATAAGGTCCTGACTGCAGCCCGGCTGGTTTGGGCGGTCCTCTGAGCTGCCCGTTTGCTGGCTTGTTTAAAACCATCATGGATGTTGGGTTTGCAGTTCTCGCTGTAGCCATGGTTTCAAGAGCTTAACCGCCAGTTCAAACTTTTTAATTCACTCAGTGTGTAAAGCTCTTATGTTCAAAGTATTTTTTTTTCTATGTTGGTTCTAAATGCCCTTCTCTGTAAAAAAAAATTACCAAAACATGAAAAACTAAAACCTTTTTGCTTTTACAGAATGAATTGTGTACACGTCCAGATCTCTTGAAAATTAGAGCTGAACATTTGAATATCGTCTATATACAAGACAACTCTCCAAAAAAGGGAGAAATTAGAATTCATATGAATAAATAGATCATATATCTGTCAAAAAGTTTCTTTTGTTTGTTTGTTTTTTGTTGCCCCAAGTAATATATGTTTCACACTCTTAATTACAGGGTTTTTTCTTTAAGTCTTGGCTTTATAAGTTCACATACACTTGTCTCAATACATTCAATTTGGCCAGTAGTAAAATATGGTCCTCTGAGCTAAGTCACATTGAGAAAGTCTATGAATTGTGTAATGAACACAAGACTTTATCTTGTCTGCAGGCTCATAGAAAAACCCCCCACTAGTCTTTTTCTGTCACAGTCAACTTTCAACGCAGGGTCTCTTCTCGTGTCTCCCGCAGTGGAAGTGGGGATGGCAGGCTCACGCCACTTTCAAAACTGTCCACGCGCAAAATCCAGGTTGCCTGTCAAGCAACAGAAAGTGAGGTAGATTCAATACACATGATCAAGATAGATTCATGCTACAGAACTAACAAACCCATCATAGTTAACCAACGCCAAACAAACAAACAAACAAAAAAGACAATAATAACAAAGTATATAGAACTAAAACATTTTTGGAAAAATTTGCAATAAATAGAACATTGGCAATATATTAATCTAAATCAAAATTAATTTAAATTAACTAAAATCAAAATAATAACTAAAAAAATATTGGCAATTTGCAATAAACCTAAACATTTACTAAAAAAATAGAATAATTGCCAGGTATACAATAGAGCTGCAACTAACGATTATTTTCATTATCGATTCATCTGTCGATTATTTTCTCGATAAATCGATTACTTGTTTTGTCCGAAAAATGTCAGAAAATGCTGAAAAACGTCGATCGCCGTTTCCCCAAAGCCCGAGGCGACGTCCTCAAGTGTCTTGTTTTGTCCACAACCCAAAGATATTCCGTTTACTGTCACACAGGGCGAAAGAAACCAGGAAATATTCACATTTAAGAAGATGGAATCAGAGAATTTTTTCTTCTAAAATTTTTTTCTTCTTCTAAAAAATAAATAAATAAATAAATATAAGACTCAAAACGATTAATCGATTATCAAAATAGTTGGCAACTAGTCGATTAATCGACTAATCGGCGCAGCTCTAGTACACAATAAACCTAAAAACGAATTAAAAACAAGGAAACAAAGCTATAGGAAACTAGGAAATTGAGCAAGTTTGCGTACATATACATGTATAGTATACGTCCAAAATAATAATCTCCATACGCTCGCATCGCGCAATGAAAAGAAAACCCCCCTGGGCGGCTAAACAAGACGATCTTCAGCCCGTGAGACGCGGCTGCCCCCGAAAAGCCATAAACTTTCGGGCTGCTGCTTTGTTGTGAACACGGCAAAGTAAGCGCAGCTAGTGTTAGCTTAGCGGGCTACAAACCAAACATCGACGCGTCGACGCGAAACATGGAAGCGAAGTTGGAAGGAACTACTACAAAACCTCGACGCGTCGGGCACCGCGGCCAGCGACATGGTTGTTGTTGTTTTTTTAATTAATTAATTAATTTTTGGTTTGTTTGTGTTTTTTGTTTTTTTCTCCCTAAACAACGTTGTTATCTCGCTGCGTTTCGCTCGCTTCCACCGTCGGCGTCCAAACTTTCGCCGGAAGCGTGGCTGGCGCCGAACAGATGCGTCCGGGGCACAACGCGGATAAATAACCCGGTTTGAACGCTCCGGGACGCGGTGCGGAGCCCCGACCACGCAGGACGAACAAATACACCGGAGAATTGACTTTCCGAACAGTCCGAGAGGCGTCGTTACCTCCGGTCGGTTCATTCAGCCGAAGCCCTCGATGTTTTCACCCCCACTCGTTGTTTTTATTCGGTTTCTTCTTGTCTTCGCGGTGCGGCTCCTTCGAGAAAAATCAGCGACTTGTCACTCGTCTTTTGTCTCTTTTAGAATATTGACAATTCAACATGGCCGCGCGCTCGTTTTTTTTTGGGGGGGGGGCGGGGGGG
>OMKR01075139.1:0-10532 GCA_900302355.1 Cyttopsis rosea
CAACTCTGTCCTTTGAATTAGTGTAACGTCGACACACATGATGCGTAAATCAAACTTAGGTTTGTCTTTTACATGGGAAGTAAAGTCAAAATGTTAGGCTCTGCCCCCAAAGGGCAGTTTAGTGTGTAGAAGGTCCAACGTTTTCTTATTCATCAGTTTAGATATTCTATGTTAATGCAATGGTGCTTCAGCCTTTTTAAATGGAATTCACAAATTAAGTAACCAAATGTGTGTTATCGTATTTGTCAGCGGGACCAGCAGATAATTTTAAAGCAACATTTTGTAACTTTTTTACCTTAAAATAACAGCTTCTGAATCATTTTGATGCAACACTGACTTGTAATATGGAGAATGGCACCTCTTTCATTCCATTAGATCAGGTCTAGATCAGGATCCGTCTCCTACCATGTCTCACCATTGAGAAGATGTTTTTATTTTAGATGTATTTAATTAAACTTTTTATTTTACTCCGAAACAAATAAAGCAGCACGGGAACACTCCGCATAGCCGCTCCACATCCCCGACGGCGGGGGCGAGACGGGCACCCACAGGACCATGGGTCCACCCGGCACCCGCAGGACCGGGATCCCACCTCAGCCTTGCTGTCATTGCGCCACAAGGTTTGTTTCACCCTGTGACTCGGTGCCGGTAGCCGGGAGCCCCGTCCCTCCCCGGGGCTCCGGGAAGCGGCAAGGTCTGTGCAAGGGGCGCTGTAACCTACGTGTACATCATATTTGCCTTTGTAACAGACTGTTATTGAGACAAATTGAATTTGAAAATCAAATTTGTCCGGTAAAAAGATTCTTGGACCAGGAAGAAAAAATAACAAAAGTTACATAATGCTGCTTTAAGATAGGTTTGTAGCCATTTATCTGTGATGTTGTAGGTTTTAGTGTAGATAAAGAACAGGGGGTTAGGGTTAGGCCATTTACCTTTCTTTTTTGGAGTTAGGGTTGTATTTATTTCTTTGACTTTTCCAATATTTCGCCGATTTTTAATATGGAAGTTTTTTATCCAGGGTGTAAAGTTAAACCCCCCACACTGATTGATCGATAGATAGACATGAGATAGATATGATAGATACAGACATCATGTTGCAAAAAATGTTTTTCAGCTCCGTACAACACACAATGCACGTGCGCGCGCACACACACACACACACACACACACACACAGTTATGTGACGGCCCGGTGCGGTAGAGTGAGGTCATCGGGCGTGGTCACTGGTGTCCAGCTGCATCTTCCTCCGTGGGGTGTGAGCAACATCCTCGTTGCCTCATAAACATGTCATAAAAACTCCACATGGGCCATTTGAGATGTGTATTTGTTTGTTAATTTGCAGCGTGGGTGTGAGGGCCATGTGAGACAGCACTCAGATGGTCACTTCCTGTGAAAGATCAAAGATGAGATGAGAAGAAACCTGAGCCAGCTGATGGTGAATAGTTATACATACACACGCACCTTAGATTCTTGCAAAATTGCCTGCTTTTACATTCAATTTCCTGTTAATTTTCAGGCTAATTGCATATTGCCTTTATATCTATATTTCTATATCTATCTATCTATCTACTGTATATCTATCTATCTATCTAACTTTCAAACTGTTGAATTGTTGATTCAAAGGTTTACTGGTTTATTGTTTATAATACAGCAACCTCACCCAAATCCAGAAGGCAACTAGAAATTGAGCGCAGTGTCAAGGAGAGAAGGGACTTGAGAAAGCAGTGGAGGAAAGCCGCAACGGAGGAGAAAGAGGGTATCAACTTCCTGCAAGCAGATCTAAAGGAGCGCCTGGCAAGACTACGGAGCGCAGAAAACCTCAGAATGCGATTCCATCCGACCATAAAATGGTCGGATGGAAATTGGTTTGAATGGGAGGGGGGCCAGACCAAACTGCCAGAGCAAATGAAACACGAGCTTGCAGATTTGTCTGGTTCCCAGGCTACATCTTTCAACAAAGACCCCTTTAAATTTGTGCAAGGGCTCTTCACAAAGGAAAAGAGTGGATCACTCAAAATGTCGAGGAGGGAGCTCGAGGACCCACTAAAGACAACACACAAAGACAATAGAGCAGAGGGTCATACCTCCAGACATGCCACCCATCGCCCAACTGAACACCAGTTTGACGACTGCCCTCCCAGATGGAGTGAGGTTGAGAAAGCTGTGAGGACAGCTTCAGCTCCAGGACCGAACGGAGTTCCATGTCGGCTGTGCAAGAACGCTCCAGACGTCCTGAGGTTCCTGTGGAAACAAATTAAGGTGACATGGAAGAAGCATTCCAAAAGCATGGCGATGAGCAGGGGGGAGTATTAATCCCCAAGGAAAAGGATGCCTCGAACATAATAAATCTTCTGAATGTCAAAGGCAAGATCTTCTTTAGCATCATTGCACAATGGATGACACCTTACCTGAAACAGAACAGTTACATTGATACGTCGGTACAGAAAGCTGGAATACTAGGCTTCTCAGGATGCTTAGAACACACAAGCATGATATGGCATCAAATTCAAGCTGCATAAAGGGAAGGAAAAGACCTACATGTCCTACTTACAGACCTACTTATTCCTTGATCTAGTCAGTGCTTTTGGATCCGTCCCTCATACTCTCCTCTGGACAGCCTTCGAGTTCTTCCATGTGCCACAGACCATCACCAATCTGGTCACTTTCCAAGATCTGCGGTTCTGCCTCACAACAGCAGAGTTCAGTACATCATGGCAATCCTTGGAAATAGGAATAATGGCAGGGTGCACCATCTTTCCATTAGCCTTCACCATGGCAATGGAGCTGACCATCAGGGCATCAAAGTGGGTGGCAGGAGGGGAAAGGCTGAAATCAGGACAGCAGCTACCTCTTATATGTGCCTACATGATGGATGATATAACCACCCTGACCTCAACCAGTGCATGCACAAAGCAACTACTGGAAAAGCTTCATTCAAACATTACATGGGCATGGATGAAGTTCAAACCCAGCAAATCCAGGAGCATTTCCATTGTCAGAGGAAAGCTCACAGATCCTACATCCACGTCTAGATGGCACAAGGCAATACCCATCGAAAGGAGAAAGCTTCTAGTAGCAGAGGTGCATCACCAGGAGGATGTAAGCAGATATGCAAAGGCTGTCTCACAGGCCAAGCCGAATGGACAAGTTGGGAAAACCTGGAAACTCACATGGAAGGATCTTTGGGAGATGGAAGGAGGCACACTGAGCTTCACCATACTGTAAGAGCCACCTACGACGTGCTTCCCACTCCCAAGAACTAGAACGAGTGGGTCTTAGCAACCCTAAGACATGCTGCAAAAAACAGCTCTCCCAAGGACGCTATATCTGGAGGTACAACCAGGTCCTAGCGTTAATCAAGAAGAAATTCAAGAATTGTTTATTAATCACACATTTTAACCACACGCATGCGGAGGGTGACACACACACACACAGTGGTGAACGATGAGATTTGGTCTCTGCGTTTATCCCATCCCGGCCATCTTTCCTCCAGGGGCAGCCAGGAGCAGTGGGCAGCCCTTTCTTTGTCGGCGCCCGGGGACCAGTTCCAGGTGTATCCATGTGGTGGTCAGGGACAGGACAGGAAGTGTTCTGCACACAGGAGACCCATGCGAACACGGGGAGAACGTGCAAACTCCACACAGAAAGGCCCCTGATCGGGAGATAACCCACCGGAGCACGGTGCCAACAGTGCCCCAGGGAATCGAACCCAGGACGGTGTTAACCACTGAGCCACCGTGCCGCCCCATCCTAGAAGAGAGGAAGACTACCACCAAGGCGCTCTATCTCCCACTGTCTAGCTACTAGTACACCACTGCCTTTGTTCCAGTGGGACAACTCCCAAGGAATCCAGCTGTAAAATAGGAATCAAGCTTATTGGATGCAGCCCGGGATTGGAAGATGCAGGTCGATCTTGACCCAAAGCTTGTCTTTCCACCAGACATAGTCACAACCAATCTCAGGCCAGGTCTGATCTTGTGGTCAACCTCACAGAAGTCCCTGTACATTGTTGAACTAACTGTGCCATAGGAGGCTGCAGTCGGTGAAGCATACAAATGCAAGAGGCTGAAATACAACGGGGCTGGAGAAGACAGGTGCTCCCTATGGAGGTCGGCTGCAGAAGCTTTGTAGCCTCTTCTTCCATCAGGCTGATGAAAGGGATTGGAGTCCGAGGACAAGCTCTCCAGCTAGCAGTCAAGTCACTGTCAGAGGCTGCTGAGCGAAGCAGCAACTGGCTCTGGCTGAAGAGAAAGGATCCCAATTGGGCTGCAAGGTGACCATCAACCAGCTGGAGGGGGTGCACCTGGGACACCAGATGTCACAGTTGAGCCCTCTGGAGATGCCGTGGGCCCATCAACGAAACATCTATGAAGGAGGGTGCCCACCTGATGACCCCAATGATGTGATGACCTCTACCGCCATTCAAGACTTAAGAAATGAACGCCGTTTACTACAAGAGGGATTGTAATATCAAGTTCTTTGAGCTCAACAAACGTATTGTTTATTTTTATGTTCATTGTTTATCGTATATTGCCGAAAAATTTAATATTTTTTTTGTATAGGGCAATTTGTTTTGCGCTATACAGTATGTATTTTTTTTTACTTTAGAGTGCTGAGTGTGCTGCTGTAACACAGCAATTTCCCTCTAATCAAATCTAATCTAATCTAACCTTCACAAAGAATTGGACGGGTGACTTGGTGGATAGATGGATGCATGGGCGGACAGATTAATAGATGGGTGGATATATGGAGAACCTGAACATTAAATAAATAGCGGGGTGTAAAAAAACACCTGGAAGGCGACGGAGGGGTACGGAAACTGAATCGTGTTCCATATTATTTTTTCTTTCTTTCCTATTATAAACTTCATCCCAAAATATACCCCCAAATAAACTACCAAGTATATAAGCGGTATAATCATGTTCCGAATCCGACATGTGAGCACTTTGTTTGAAGCCAAAATGCTATGTGGCATTTGTGCGGTCCCCTAGTTCACAAATACGCACAACAGCACACACAAACAGATGCATGCAACACCTATTAATAATAACACACACACACACACACACAAACACACACACACCTACACACACGGCTGAGCTGTAATATGTTTGAGCAGAGCAGGATGCCAGGCAGCGCCCGTAAAACGCTCTAATGTGGCGGTGGTTTCATGGCGGTTGGCACAGATCACCAGGAAGAGGGCACAGGGCGGTGTAAAAATACAACGCTCAGATGGAGGGATGAAAAGAGAGGAAGAGAACAAGGAAGGGACGAGGGTGAAAAAAAGGAGGAAAGAGGGCTACATTTACACAGGCAGACCGCAGGGATCAAACAGCACAGCCTACGTGAGTCCCCCTTTTTCTTCTCTTCCTCTCTCTCTCTCTCTCTCTCTCCCCCTCACTCTGTCTCGCTCGGGGTGAATGGCCCATTCAGAGGGTGGTCCTGGGGCGATCAGAGTGGACCCTGCCCTCTCTCACTCCGCTCACAGTCTTTTCCCTTCCTTTCATCCTGCCTTTTTCTTTTCTTTTTCACCATGGAGAGGAGGAATCAAAACAGCCACACTTCCCCTAAAACTCATCTTTTATTAATCAGATCTCAGCAGTGCGTCGGAGGAGGGACGTGTGTGTATGTATGTGTGTCTGTGTGTGTGTGTGTGTGTGTCTATGAACTCACACACACATACACACACACACACACACACTAGTGAGCGCACACAAATAATGAACGGGCGCAAACGCGCAACTGACCACTGACAAATGCCTTGGGGTGTTTCATATTTCCTTCGCTGCAAAACAGACCATCACAAAAAAAGCCAGAATACTTTGTCTTGTGCTTTAGTATGTGTCAAAATGAAAGGCAGAAAGAGAGGGAAGGGGTGGAGGGATGGAGGGATGGATGGATGGAGAGATGGAGAGGGAGACGGAGGGAGGAGGGGTCGAATGGGAACCTTCTTGATGCACTGGGCGACCTCTGTACTGTCATTCATAAAGTCTCTCTCTCCACACACACACACACACACACACACACACACACATGCTCACAGGCGGAGCGGATATTCTGGGTGGTGTTATTCCAGGTGTGGAGTCGTCGGGGTCTCCATGCTGTGACCTTGTTATCCTGGGAAGAGGGAGAGTATTAGAGGCATGCCGGGAGAGGAAGAGACGCTATATCAAAACCACATTGAGCCCCGAGGCGATATCACTGCAGCTACAGGGCTACGAGCGCAGGCGCGTGCACGAGGAGGAACGCTCGCACATGCGCACGCAGACACGCAAACACAGACACACACAAAGAGTGTAGAGACATGGTATCCACACAAATGTTACATACATGGAGTTTTGTGAATTTTCGACAGAAAAGGGGGATAAAAATTAAAAAAAAACAGCTTGAAGCACCTTTTAAGTTTCACCTTCCTACTTGTGAGGACCGACCTCCGACAATTTTTGGTTTAGAAGTTGCCTGGGTCCAGACCTTTGAATCCGCCCACTCCACCGAGGACTGAAGATGGAGTGTAACGAGTTGACAACTCTGTCTGATATCAGGCAAGTTTAGAGGTGCACCAGGAACATGGGTCCTCACTTACCAGGTGTATTTACTCTGACCTCACTTTGATGGCAGTACAAGAAAGTGTGTGTTCGCGTGAGTGTGTGTGTGTACATGTGTACGTGTGTGTGTGTGTGTGTGTGTGTGTGCGTGTGCATCGCTGCATCTTTGTGTAACGTTTGCTGAAACCGCAGCACCTTTGAAGTCCCGTGTTCCACTGGAGACTCACCCACTCTCTCCGCAGTCGCAACTATGTCATTACAACCAATTAGACGCCCCGAAATGGTCTAAAATAGTAATTGGCACTTATGATGAAAATGCAGAAAGGTCCTGAATCTGCTTCTTTAGAACGCAGTAATAAAATGCCACATATGCATACATGTGTTTCGCACGCACGCGTGTGTGTGTGTATGTATGTGCATATGTGCATTTTGTTCACACTCCAACACACATTCCTTAAATACAGTTATAAAACGGCATTCCTCATATCTGCGTTAAAGGCTATTTAGTCCTGGGTGAGCGCTGGAGCGGCGGGGGGATACCGGACGCCTTCCCCGCCATTTCTGAATTTTAACAACCCGGTTCTTTGATTAAAAAACGGCTAAACGGTTCCAGTCCAGCCGAAAAAGAAAGAGAAAAAGAAATAAAAGCCAAACATCTGAGTGATTGAAATAGCCGTTGTTCTCCGCTTTTTAAGAGGCACGTGTGCTGGGCTCGGCCCGGGACGACGGCTTACGAGCTGCAGATGTTTGCATGGAGCTTTATGATTGTTATTTTCACATTGCGGCCTTTCCGTGATGAGCTTTGCATTTAGAGGCCATAACGTGTGCACGGCAGGGGTCGGTGTGTGTGTGTGTGTGTGTGTGTGTGTGTGTGTGTGTGTATTTCTGTGCGTACGGAGGCCTGCGAAGGTCCTAGCGGAGCACCACCTGAAGAACGTTTTCTGGAGGAGTTGAGTTAAGCAGCGTTATAATCGGAATGCTATTTAACAGCTCATTATGGAGTCTAATCACACAAAACTACAGAGGCGATTACACAACAATACACCCTCTCTGAACTTGAAGGTACCCCACCTGTAAACACTCTCACACATGCACACACACACACACACGCACACACACCTGATGCTGAGATCCCTGCCAGTGTCCAGCAGGGGGTAGTCAGAGCCTCCATTGTATAGGTCTCTCTCTCGTTATTACCACATTTGCACACACTGTACACACACACACACACACACACACACACACACACACACACACACATCTCAAACTGCATCATCATGTGGTTTTATGGTTATAAGAGGAGAAATGTTTTCACCTTTTCTTTTCCGTAGGGTGTAGAAAACCTATAAAACACCAGCACCTGCTTTCCTGCTCTCTCATGCCATACTCATCCCTCACCCCTGCTCCTGCCTATTGTTTTCTCTCTCTCTCTTTTAATTCTCTCCCTTCTCTCTGTTTCCCTCCTTTTTTCAACATCTGCGGTCTAACTAACTAACTAACTAACTAACCAAGAGCTGTTTGCCAAGAAGTTTAGAACATTTGTATTTCACTTCAGGAGATGGACTGGAGTCCCTGTGCCTTGCTTTTGGACAGATGGGGAGCAACCCTGAGCCGGTGCTGAGCACATTGGCAAATGTGGGGATAAAACCTACATTTTTCCGAAAGAAAGGCAGCCCTGTCTACAGCCGGTGCAGCTTACGGCAAGAAAACAATAACATTTTATGGACGGCAATGTAAAAATTTTGCCCGGGGTTAATTCTGTTGGAGCCACAACTCCCTTTGGACCGCAACCAAATGGACTGGTCCTGTTTTACAGGCTGTTTAGTTCCATGTAGTCCACGTGTTGTTTACTTCCACAATGTGACTCATCCTCATAATTATTAAAGATGGGATCAGGCCGAGAATCACGTAGAACTCCCTCCAGCCTAGATGAAGTACAGAGGAAGTCAGGTGATCTCCTTATATCCCTGACAGGGGCGTCTTGCAAGCCAAAATTCTGAGGGGGCATAATTAGAGAGGGGGTTGGGGGGGTGGTACCAGTGAACAACGTTCCCTTTGTATAGATTATTATATATTTTAACACGTATTACGTGTTTTTTTAACTACTTTTAAAGCCCAAAGTCGTGTATTACGTATAATAATCGGACTTGGCAACTCTGGTGCTGTTGCGAACCGATTTCAATCTGCAACTTTTGGAAGAGACCACTACCACAGGGAAAGGGGGTGTGTAACTTTGTGAGGTATGATCTATGACATAATTAGAAGAATACGTTTGACTCATAATATAAAATGATCATAACTACATATTATAAAAAATAATAGTAATAAAATAAAATAAAATGAAATAAAATACAATTTTAAAAAATCCAGATATCAAAAATCTAACCCTAACCCTAACCCTGGGGGATTCGGGTTAGGGTTAGGGTTAGGGTTAGGGTTAGTGTTAGGGTTAGGGTTAGGGTTAGGGTTAGGGTTAGGTTGACGACCCTGATCCCTGACGTCCCAGGTCAGGTGTTCTTCTAAAAAGCATTCTGCAAATATGGCTGAGGACTCCTTGAGGTCCTATGACTCGTTTTGTATTTATTTATCTATTCACAAACGCTTGCAGATTTCTCTAAATGCCTATACAGCTACCAAATAGGGGAAATCCTGAAAACCATCACAAATGCAGCATTTATGTATATGTCTGGTTTAATGATATAAACTCCAAAAATATTACTGAACTGGAAGGAATACTTTTTGCATCCACAGCACCAACTATAAAAATGTATATTAAATTTAAAATTATTTTATTTAATTTTTTTCTAATGATGTTTCTTGTATAAATATTTGACATTTGACTACAAGTGCCAGACGGAGGTACTTTGGGGCTTTTATTGTAACCTTAAGGTTACAAAAGAAAAAAGTAAATACACACATACACTTACATACATATATTTTTTAGATGCCACAATCGAGTTTTATTTAGGGATTGGAGGTAATATCTAAATCATCTTGTGATTATTGTGAACATGAACATGGAAATAGCTGGTTCCTAGTCCAAAGCGAGATAAATTAAACCTGATCTTAAAATGCTCTCGTTAAAACAATCACAGTGCGCGCTCTCTCTCACACCACATGTTATCCAGGGCGCAGTGGCCTGAGAAGCGCTCGTAAAGAATCAATAAATGTCACAGAAGCGTCACTTTCTATGGACCGCGTCAGCAAATAGCGCGTTTCCAATGCAAGGTTTAACTTTATGCGGGAGCAGAGGGTCATTTCATCTGGATGAGAGGGGACCCGGGCCAAGTACAGCAGGACGCTTCAGTGCTGCTGGCACAGTCCTGCGTGGGCACAGGGGATGGCAGCCCTGTGTATATTCTGTTATGACGAATATAATTCATGAAATGTTTTATTATAACAGGCCAAAGACAGCGAAGGACTAAAGTGCAGTGGGACGGCCCGGGCCTATATGAAGTATAGGCCATTAGCACAAACACATAGACATGACAATACAATAGATGGTGAACACGATTAACACATTAATAGATAAATGCATAACTAATAAATGAATAAATGACAAAATAAATAAATGACAAAATAAATAAATGACAAAATAAATAAATGACAAAATAAACAAATAAATAAATAAATAAATGAATAAATGAATGAATGAATGATGAATGAATGAACAAACAAATAAATTAATTAATAGATAAATAAATAAATAAATAAATAAATAAATAAATAAATAAATAAATAAATGAATGAATGAATGAATGAATGAATGAATGAATGAATGAATGAATGAATAAATAAATAAATAAATAATAAACAAATAAATAAATGTTAATATACACTAGACAATAAACCTAAAGCCTAAAATAACTACAATTTTCATAGAACCAGTATAACCATACCATACTGTATATAACCAATATAAGCATTTACTGTATACAGTACAACAAATAACAATTTTGTTTATTTCCCTTCAGTCCCTCTGCCCTC
>OMKR01075141.1:0-11960 GCA_900302355.1 Cyttopsis rosea
TTGCCAAAAACACTTCAGAATTCATCCTGCTGCTTTTGTCAGCAGTCACATCATCAATAAATACAAGGGAACCAGCTCCATTGGCAGCCATACATGCCCATGCCAAAACACTACCACCACCATGCTTCACTGATGAGGTGATATGCTTTGGATCATGAGCAGTTCCTTCCCTTCTCCATACTCTTCTCTTCCCATGATTCTGGTACAAGTTGATCTTTGTCTCATCTGTCCAGAGGATGTTGTTCCAGAACTGTACAGGCTCTTTTAGATGTTTTTTTGGCAAACTCTAATCTGGTCTTCCTGTTTTTGAGGCTCACCAATGGTTTACATCTTGTGGTGAACCCTCTGTATTCATTCTGGTGAAGTCTTCTCTTGATTGTTGACTTTGACACAGATACGCCCACGTCCTGGAGAGTGTTCTTGATCTGGCCAACTGTTGTGAAGGGGTTTTTCTTCACCAGGGAAAGAATTCTTCTGTCATCCACCACAGTTGTTTTCCATGGTCTTCCAGGTCTTTTGGTGTTGCTGAGCTCACCAGTGCGTTCTTTCTTTTTAAGAATGTACCAAACAGTTGATTTGGCCACACCTAATGTCTTTGCCATCTCTCTGATGGGTTTGTTTCAATAGTGCTGATAGTGACAGCTCTTTGGACTTCAAATTGAGAGTTGACAACAACAGATTCCAAATGCAAATACCACACTTGAAATGAACTCTAGACCTTTTATCTGCTCCTTGTAAATGAAATAACGAGGGAATAACACACACCTGGCCATGGAAGAGCTAAGCAGCCAGTTGCCCATTTACTTTTAGTCCCTTAAAAAGGGGGGTACACCGTTCACCTGATTTGGATGTAAATACCCTCAAATTAAAGCTGAAAGTCTGCACTTAAAGTACATCTTGATTGTTTCATTTCAAGTCCATTGTGGTGGTGTACAGAGCCAAAATTATGAAAATTGTGTCAATGTCCAAATATTTATGGACCTGACTGTATATACACACACGTACACAAATACACACACAGCTCCAGACTCACTGACCTCGATAGGTGTGCTCTCGGGAACCTCTCTGAGGATGACGATGCAGCGGTTCTGATTAGGCCGTACCTTCTCGCCCTTCTCGTCCACCTGGACCAACGGCAGCGCTGGAGATGCACGCGCAGATAAACAGGCATTAGCAACGAACAGCGAACATAAGATCAAGCACATGACACAGGGGGACCTCAGAGCTGTAGCGGAGAGTCTTCTGTGCAGGTCAGGTAAAACTGGCTTTTTAAACCTTATGACTTTAGCTTTGAGACATCTTGCTTCATTAAAAGTGGTGTTTTTATGTTAGGTTAAAATATAAATTAACGAGTGACACCAAGGCATAATTTTTCATGAGAATGCCTATGATGGGTTAAAAACCACCCGGATAATTGTTTTCACGTTTGATATTTATTTTCAATCATCTAGAATTATAGGAATTCTGAACTCATCGTGTATCACTTAGTGTAATTAGATATTAAATAATATGTACAAACTTATAAATAAAAGCAAAACAAATTTAAAGCCTGGTCCTTGGTTATCTTTCTAGTCACTAATCAAGTTGAGTGTGCATGTTTTGTTTGTTTTTTTTAACTGTTTTTTTTCCTTTGTGTGAACATAATGTCTTGAGAAGCCTCCACAAAGATGTAGCCATTTGACCACAAAAAGAAAATGTAAACAAGGTTAACTAAATGAAGAACTGAGTATAAATCAAACCACCCACCAGTGATGCTCTGCAAGAAGCACTTTAACAGCCTCTCCAGGGAAATCATCAAGACACGCCGTGAAATACAACTTGCTGCTCCTTCATATTAGAGCCCTTAGAGGGAGACTCCAGGAGAATACATTCCAGTTTGGACTAGAGCTGTAACTAACGATTATTTTCATTATCGATTAATCTGTCGATTATTTTCTCGATTAATTGATAGTTGTTTTGTCCATAAAATGTCTGAAAACGCTGAAAAATGTCGACCACCGTTCCCCAAAGCCCAAGGTGATGTCCTCAATGTCTTGTTTTGTCCACAACCCAGATATTCAGTTTACTGTCATACAGCACTAAAGAAACCAGAAAATATTCACATTTAAGAAGCTGGAATCAGAGAATTTGGAAATTTTCTTCTTAAAAAATGACTCAAAACGATTTATCAATTATCAAAATAGTTGGCAACTAATCAATTAATTGTTGCAGTGTTAGTTTGGACTATATTCTTGGTGGCGGAGTGATACCATTATGTCCAGCGAAGAGGGCGGGCCACGACGACTTAACTTATTAAATTAAATCCTTCAGTCTATTTGTACAGTGATTTTTTTTTTCCTCAAATCAAGGACCTTCAATTTGATCCGCATTAGGCCAAGGACCCCATTTGATAAGATTTAGTCTCCAATTAGGATCCAATCTTAGCAGATTAGATATGATATAGTGTCTATAATCTATTTAGGGAGATAACATTAAAACTAGGATAAAAAATAAAAAATAAAAAATAATAAACAGTTTGAGCTTCCCTACGAACTCTGGAATATAGCTCGTACATTACTCACATCGTAAGATGTCCACGATGAGCTCCACATCAGTGCTGAGCTTCTTGACATGGTCCAGGTTGGCCACAGTGACGATTGGCACGTACTGGTCGCTGTCCATCTGGGAGATGAGGTACATGTCGCTGGCTAGATTCTCCCTGGTGTCCAGACAGAGGAATAGGAGCATGAGAATGAGAGGAAGGGCGAGTGGACACACCACTCACTGTAGGACATGACTGCCCCTATGTTTATCTCAATGTACTCTGTTGTTCTGGATATAACACAGTAATTACAAAGGCTTTGGAGTTTGAGCAAAAATACATTTTTCTATGTTTGATTAGTATGGTGGATGAACAACTATTTGGACAGTTGGTTTATACAAAAAAGTATAAGTGTAGCATAAGCTTGTATTGGGGGGAAGGGAAACTTCACAAATTAAATGACTAAAAATTATTAATCAATTTAAAAAAAGCATGACGTGCATTTTTCAAGGTTTTGTGTTTTTCCCGTCAACAGAAAGGGCTAATATTAAAGGGGAGAAACTCACTATAGCTCCTCTGTCTAAACATGAATTATAGGCACACTTATTCAAGTATAGACCATCTTGTGTAATTGTAATGCTAAAAAAAACAACAATAACCATTAATACATAGACTTATCATCATCACTCATCATCTCTAAAAGAAAGGGAGGAGGAACCGAGTGAGAGAGGAGTAGACTGTTGGTCTCATTCCAACACCAACACCACAGCACAGAAGCATTCTTTACAGTAGAAAATACTAGGGCTCCCATTCAGACCATACCCACAGAGACGGAGAGAGAGCGACGGAGGGAGAGAAAGACGAAGGGAGAGAGCAGGACGGAGAGAGAGGGAGAGCGATAGAGGGAGAGCGAGAGAGCGAAAAGAACATTAAGGAGTGAGTGGCATGGCAGTGAGACAGAAAGAGTGATGGAGAGAGAATCGTGTGAAAGCACAAAGGGAAAGACAGAGGGAGACGGGGTGAGTGAGACACAGCTAATGAGCATGCAGCCATTGTTGCAACATCACGGAACATATTTTGGTGCATTCCAGTATGGCCACCAGTTGAACCCCATCAACACCACACAAACATACAAGCACCAAGGCAGACTGGACCTGATAAGCACAGAGCTGCTCAGCACTCACCGGGACAGACAGAACTCCAGGGTCTTCTTCAGGTGCTCTCTGAGGCTCTCTTGGGGGCTCACTGGCTGTGGATCAGTGGCTACTGACAGAACACAAGAGAACATCATCATCATCAGGTCCCATGGAATGGTGATGTCACCATCCCTGCTGAGGGCAAATACTCAGACTCGGGAGACTGAAAAGGGACAAGGTCACTCTAAAAAACAAAAAAGGGCCAATACCGCCTAAACGTCATGATTTTTTTCCTGTTGTTCATTTGTAATTATTCTTTGATCGATTTATTTGCAAATAGTTTAATGGAATGTGAAGTCATCTGGATTGTCAAATATAAATTACACTCTTGAAATATATCAAAATATATCATTTCCACTCGGCTTTATTTCCACTCGATTAACTATTTTGAGAATTACTTGGGAGTAGGTCAAGACTAATAATTAGAGACCAATAATTTAAGAGAAATAATGAGAGAAAATCATTCCCTGGGGAATGATCGTGATCTTTCAAGGTCTAAATTGATGACCCACAACTCAAATTGAGTGCAATATCTACTTTTAATAAATGTGTTTTCCTTGTTTCCTGTTTTATCATTAATATTTGATTGATCTCTATTAATGTAAAGCAAATGTAATGTAAAACATGAGTTGCATGTTGTGAATGAAAGGTGCTATACAAATAAAGGTGATTATTCATTTCCCCACATTTAAAGTCCCTGTAAAGTCAATTCCGAGATTTGTTTCTGAACACATTATACATGTTAGAAAATCTTCAGATTCAGCTTCGATTCAGCTCTGATTCAATACGATTTGATACTTTATTTTAACATATGGTGACTGGTGGTAAATATCAAAAAATATTTTCTCAAAACAAATTTTTATTTTAAACAAGAGAACATGAGCAACACATTAGAATAGTGACATATCCTGATTGATTTCAAATGAATATACTTTCAAATCTTTCCAGTAAGTGGCTGACCAAAGTGCCTTCAGAAAGGCTTTCGGTACCGTTGTTTTGCATACGGCAATTGTTTTGTCAAGATTTCCTTCTTTTCCAATGGTGCTGAATGCACCACGTAGAGAAAGTGACTTTGAGACCTGTACAGATTGTTCACAATTCTCTTTTATACTTTGCTTATCCGCAAAAGACCCTTAAGTGTGCAGGGCTTGTATGGTGTTGACACGTCTACACATGCAAAACATGACACAAACAGTAATACACATCCAGTTTATAAGCTATTGATAGTCATCAGCTGGTACTCATGGTGAACAGACAAACCGCAGGGAATCTGCATATTTCACTAGCGCTACGGTCATCTTTCTCTCTGGCTCTTTTCTCCATAACAAAAGTATTCATAATACTTAAACGCTTTGTGAGCGAGGCCGAGTTAATCCTCAGGATCGTCCTTGCTGTAACAGCTTTTGAGTGATTCTTCTAATTTTTATTTGAACTGGTCTGTCTCTTTCAGTGGAAGGTAAATGTTCCACCGTGGTTTAGAGCCGTTTTCAGAGTATGAAAAATATACAGTGCATCCAGAAAGTATTCATATCGCTTCACTTTTTCCACATTTTGTTATGTTACAGCCTTATTCCAAAATGGATTAAATTCATTTTTTCCTCAAAATTCTACACACAATACCCCATATAATGATAAAGTGAAATAATTTTTTGCAAATTTATTAAAAAATAAAATATCACATGTAAGTATTCACATCCTTTGCTATGACACTGAAAATTGAGCTCAGGTGCATACTGTTTTCACTGATCATCCTTGATGTTTCTACAACTTGATTGGAGTCCACCTGTGGTAAATTCAATTGATTGGACATGATTTGGAAAGGCACACACCTGTCTATATAAGGTCCCACAGTTGACAGTGCATGTCCGAGCACAAACCAAGCCAGGAAGTCAAAGGAATTGCCTGTAGACCTCTGAGAGCATTTTATCGGGATTGTAAAATCTCCCATTTTCCTTCCAAATCATGAATTGAATATTAGAGTATTATAAACTAACAATTAAAGTCCATCTAATGTATGTGTAAATATGTGTTCTGAGTTCATCACACCACAGAAAAATGTGTTATTAACCAAATTTGAATAATTAAAGAAATCACTAAGTATATAAAATTAGGTTTCAAAATCGTGAAAAATGAGGCGGTCGCCTTAGATCTGAGACGCTGGGGCGTGTCCACTGAAGGCGCTTAAACCTGACACCCTGAAAGCGGCTGCAGGCTGTGACAGACTCCCAAGACAAGACAAGACCGGTTCCCAAAAGCATACTGTCTACCCTCCCGTTTTCCCGGGATTCTCTCGAATTTTACACTTCGTACTTTCCCGCTGTCCTCTCGGTTTTCCCTCTCCTTTCTAAAAAATAAAAATTTTTAAAAGGTTGGCGGCGGCGCCGATCTCTGGGGAGCAGGACCTCCAGGGAGCGGGACCTATGGGGAATGGAGAGTGGGACCTCCAGGGAGCAGGGAGAGAGATGCACAGCAGCCCGCGTGTGATCCGCTGTGCGTCCCGCTCCCCATTTCAAACAAAACAATAATAAGTGTTTTTATTGTAGATTTAGTTCTTGTAATTGAATGAAAGAAAATAACACCGCGGACCCTTCCTCAGCCACTCTCTGCGGTGTCTCTCTGCCACAGCTCGCAGCTGTGTAGCGGCTTTATATAGTGTTAGGGACACAGGTTAGCCTACCCACCTGTGTGCACGGTGTCCTGTCCAGGCTCTGTGTATTCTGTGTAGGCGGGCTCAGAGCACTCGAGGGTGACGGAGGCCATGGGGGCCGGTTCGGCCAGCCTCAACGGTGCAGGTGGAGGTTCATCTGGGACAGCTAGTAAGGGCTCCTTGTAAGCCTTCTCCTCGCTGGCCTCGTAGCCTGGAAGAGACGGCAGGGAGGCAGACTTGAGTACTTTTATTCTGAAGGAGATTTCTGCACCATGGGATGCACAGATACTAGAGCTGGGTATGGGCAGGATCTCGCGATTCGATTCAATATAGTTTCCTTCTCTGAAATCCAGTAGTAAAGGTAAGAGTGAAATGGCTCCACAGGAGTAACCACACTTTATTAAGTTCCAAGGCTCCTGTCATACATGTTTCCACAAATAACCTCACATGCTCTGCATGTAAAAGAAAGACACCATTGTGAGTCAGATGCCGTGTAATCAATAATTTATTTTTCTCTGCCACACTCTTGTTGCCTCAACACGAGCTATAGTTGGCTTGGCATGAACCACATTAACATGAGCGATTAGGCTCATTTGTGTTGGGGTGACGGTGTCCATGGGTGGATTATTCATAGTTCAGACTGAATTTGGTATGAATGATTAAAGAGGTGCCTTGGATTGTTGCAACAGGCTGGAAAGGCTGGCAGGTTCACCAGGTTTAAGAAGTGTTTGTTAAAAATCAAAAAGGTCAATAGTATTCGCAAGCAAAATAATTAAGTAATAAACTTTCAGCCCTCCTTCAGCATCTACTGTTGATGTGCCCTTGAGCAACAAAATTGGCCTTTAAATGGCCCAGTGGAGCTGCACACGGCCTAGCAGAGCAGTGGAGGAGATTGAGATCTGTTTGTAACAGATGAGGTGGGGTGGAGTTAAAACACAGCAGAGGTGGGGTGGAGCTAAAATATAGCAAAGCGCTTGAAAGTAGAATTGGAGGTTATAAAATAAGTGTTGGTTACACATCTTCTATCAATTAGAGCCGTCATAATTATTACATAATCGCCTGGTCGCAATTATTTGAGCGGGATCGCAATTATTTTGTAGACTTATTATATTCCACAAACACGTTTCCATCTATATTTAAGGAAAATATTAATGTGAACATTTTTGCAACAAATAGAATGTCAATTTGGCACATATCATCAGTTGTATTGGAAAAATTCATCCACCCAATTTTTTATAGCTGTTCTTAAGGTGGATGTGTACACCATTTCTAGGCACATACCATGATAGTGGCATAAATAAACAAAAAAGACGAAAGATTAAATTGTTAATCGCAATTATCTGTATGTCCATTAATCATCAACTTGAGTTTAATGATCGTGACAGCCCTACTTCCAATTAAATTAATTTGTTCTGGGGTGAGAATTCACAGGATGCTAATTTTAGCAGCGGTTATCAGGCCCGCCTTGTTCCTGATGCTGACCTACTAATCACTACGTTAAGTGATTTCACCGCCACAGACAAATTTCCAACTTTGGAACAAAATCATGGTCACCTTACTTCAGTCAGTGCACGCAGGCAGAACAGCTTTAATCCAATCGCTGCCAAGCCTGACTATATTAAACATGTTTAATACTAGTGTGTGAGGCTCAGCAACAAAATCTATAATTCCACACTGCTGAGAGCCAATGGGCGAGGGCTCTCTGGCTGGCACCTGCTTATGGCCAGGATTTTTCCTGCATAGAGAATACGAGGTGGACACCTCAGTCAAATTTGTGCTGCCTCCAGCTCTCAACGTCCGTCCGACGAGTGTCTCAGACGTCCCGCTGCTTGACGGTTCCCGGCAGCAGGGTCACGGCCGCTTTATATATATATATATAGTTTCCCCTTTCCTCCCTCCTGAGAGAAAGACAAATCTGGCCGCAGATAATCTCCCCTTGGGGTAACACACACCAAACTCAGCTCTGTGTAATTCTCCGGCAGCTCGTTTTCTTCTCTATGCAAATTTATGCCCCTATTCCAGAGTGTTCATACGGCGCCAGTGAAGAAGACCGTGGTAAAGTTGGTTCGATATACTCAGATATTCGATAGGACCTCAACAAGGGAGAGCGGCTGATCGCGTCTCCCAGGTGCAGCTTCACGGCAGCGCAGCACTGAGAGTCGGTCGCTGTTACAATGGCATATTAGGGACCGTCTACAAATTACATGACATTTTAATTTCTCTCATGTGATTTAGCACACCCAAACTAGGGCTGTATAGCACTAGGACCTAGACTACATGTTACACAACCTTTCAATTTCAAAATAAAAGTTACTGTTTTTATAAATATAGTTTCTGTTGATATCGGAAGCTAACCGGTATCTTAAAAAGTAAAAATCGGACAAAATGTTTATGATGTAATGAAACCTCATAAATTCTAAGGACTATTTAATGAGATTTAAGGGCTAATATTGGATTATCATATGATAGTGGATGTTAAGCTCTGTTATTCATTACCGTCCATCTAGTTATACAGTTTCAGCTGCCAGTCTGGCCTACCTTCTGGCCCGGGGTCTGCAGAGCTATCGCAGCCTTCCTTCCATGGCTGGAGGGCAGCAGGTGTGGTGTCCACGCTCCCACTCGGGTCCAGGCTAAACATGTGGTTGGCCCATGCTTTCGCATTGGGGTTGAGGTCCGAAACCTTGGCGGATTCCTGCGGAAAGTAATGCAACGTTAGTATGGACAGGAACCTCCCCTGAGAAGCTTGTTATAGTTTATGATTAAGCAGAGCTCCAGAGAAACTTCAAATCAGTAGCAATGACACAAACAAAGTTGAATTAACTTCTTGTGATTAATGGGATCGTTCTCTTTTCATCAGGACAGATTTCATTTTTGGTGAATGGTGAAGCCATTACCCATGTAATAAATAAAACTACTATGCTACTTTGGTTGAAAAAAGACTCAGGGGTGACCACTCGGCGTATTGTTTTTCTTACGCGCTGATTTAATTTAATAATGTTCAACCGAGAAAGCACTACAGTAACGATCTAGGAATATTTTAAAATAAAAAGATTTGACACACATAACACAATTACCTTGTTATTAACCGGGGCAGAGGATATGGGATTACTCAGAAATAAAAGAACATTGTTTAGAAATCTGAATTTTTATTAATTTGACCAGTCAATTTCTGCTACCTAGATCGCAAAACAATCAGGTTTCCCCACCAACAGCCAAAAGACTTTCATTGTGGTTGATGGGAGTTGGAGGCCATTAATAGTTGACTTATAAGTTAATGGCTGTTAGATTGTTGTAGAGAATTTAAACCCTGAGCTATGACATCTTTTTCACAAAGAGATACAAATTTAACATAAAGAAAATGGGGCTTCGCTGCTGAAGCTGAGGTGCGACCATAAAAACCCCTAAGATTTGCAGTAAATGGACAAACATTTGAGTATCTCTCTTTACAAGACATTTCCTCTGTACATTTCTCTCTTCAATTAGACCTCTAACCACACTTTTCTTCTCCATCACTTCACCTCTTCTCCATTTTACTCTGGCTCAATACCAACAAAGGGGAAAATTAAGGTGTAGTAGCACAAGCGGCCACAGGGGTGTCTTTTTGCCAGGTCACGATGTGCAGGTTTACCTTTTTTATGATTCTGGGGAGGTAACAAACAGTTGGCACTGCACTCTGTGCGTTATTGGTGAGGCAGGAGTGTAGACAAACCAGCCAGTTACACACAGATCAGATACATCAATTACCAAGGCAAATCTTGATGAACCTGTCTGATTTGATAAATAACAAACTGCATGACAGTGTGAGGGCACGCGGTTTTCAGGAAAAGAAATCTTGGCAGGATTTCCCAGAAGAAATGCACACACACCCAAATATGACTTCCATACATAATCAAACAACCCGCTGGGCGGCAGCCCCAAGCAGGACGGATCAGATGCATTAGCCACTTTGAAACAACCTTTTAGAAATAATAATAAAGCTGATGGAGACTCTACTTCCATCACTGTATACCCACCACTGCATTTTACCGTCTGTGCCTCTGATTCATCGTCATGCAAATGAGCTTCCCAAACAGTGTGTGTCGTCGGCCCGAGTTTGGGAGTGGGTGGTTTTGAAATCACCACAGATTGAAACGGCCCATCTCTTCAATACAAATAATAACACAGTACCAATTCTGATGATATTCTTTTATATGATCAATTCTTGAATAATTGATTAGTGTAAGGAACAAACTCATGTGATGAGGAGAGACCTGTCTGGGCCTCTCCATCCTCACAGACGCTTTAGGAGATAAAACTAACAAGTGTGGCTGGGTTAAAAAAAAAAGAAAAGAAACTATTACACTGATACAATACGATTAGAAAATTGTTAATGTCGATACTTTGGATGGTATTAAATACCATCGCCGATGATCTCCCCACCGTCGGATGAGCTCACCGGATTGAACCAACTGCTCTCCCAGTTCCACACACATGTCTCGCAAGTCATCAGTTTGTAACCCAGAGCTGCCGTGAGCGCCATCGCTTGGTTAAACTCCTGAGGCACCGCATGCCTCTCCGCAGGAGGCCAGAGAAGACCCCAGTACATCCAGTCCATGGTACAAACACTCCGTTAACAATGTGCAAGAGTAACCTCCTAACGAGGGCTTAAGGACTTGACCCCAGCCAGCCCCCGTCTTTCAGAGTGGCGGCCATTACTGTGGGGTCCCAGCGGAGGATAGCGCACAGTCTGGGCTGATGAGCTACTTGGCTTGGCAACCGGTGGTTGTTGAAATGAATAATGGGGTCGGACCGTCGGCGCTCCCTGAGCTCTCCATGGGCCGACGTGGCAGATGCCGATTGGTTCCCATGCTTCCATTTCATTTCTCTCCCCTCTCTGAGTCATTCTCCGATGAAGCTCTGAGCCCGTTGAGGTGTGTTAAGCAGCACACCTGATCGACACTGGCAGAGCCCCTAACAAAGTGCGGCTTCTGGGATTAAACAGGCAGACGAGATCAGCCCTGTTGTGAAGTCATCGCTTCTAAGAAAAAAAAAAAGGACAATTGATGGGGGAAATTAGTAGGGCATTCTATTCAGGTGTGCCATTTCGAGGCTGAGAGAGAGATCGTGATAGAGAGCCCATGTCTGAGACAGAGCTGCATTTTCTAACCAAATATAATAAATACAAAGGAAGGAAGGAATAAATATTTTAGTAAATTTGAAGCCTCCATAACTTCCCCAACGGGCTTCCAGAATCTCTCAAATGAAGATAATTCTCTTTCTAATAAGAGAGACTGTAACAATATGCTAGACCGTGGGTGACAGGAATACAAAAGTGTCCAATATATCATATCTTTTTACTTCATTGTTTTTTTTTTTTTTTTTACACTTTTTAGACAATATTGTTCTAATGACTTTCATGCTAGTCAAGCACTTTGAATTTGAACGAGAGAGAGCACAGAAAGAGAATAGAGATAAATGAAAGAAGAGAAACCGAGAGGAAAGAAAGTAAGAGAGAAAAAACAGAAGACCAATTTAAAAAAAGTGAGGACTAACTGGGACCGACTGGCCCGGTGACTGGATCAGAGTTCACAAACGCAGCGACGACGACGACGACGAC
>OMKR01075145.1:2168-13236 GCA_900302355.1 Cyttopsis rosea
TGCTAGCCCTAACCCTAACCCGAACCCTAGCCCTAATCCTAACCCTAACCCTAACCCTAACCCTAGCCATAACCCTAACCCTAGCCCTAACCCTAACCCTAACCCTAACCCTAACCCTAACCATAATCCTAACCCTAACCCTAGATCTAACCCTAACCCTAAAATATTATTTCTTTTCAGAACAACGTTCAAAGTTCAAAGTTCAAAGTGTTTTATTGTCAAATGTACAGTACAACACAAGGTCATTCTGGACAATGAAATTCTTGTGGCAGGGCAAGCAACAACTACGTAGTAGCACAAACAGATAGGACTTAAGTACAACAAAGACTGTAAGTACAACGTACAAGTAGAGGTCACATATAAGGGCACGAGGTCGAAGTAAAGGGCAGGGGTAACATATATGAACATGACAATAACTAGAAAAGTACTCAAGACTATTGCACATTATGAATATAAATGAATATAAATATAAAGTGATATTCCATTGTGTCAACACTTGACTTCCCCTCTACGACTCTCAACGCCAGACGATATATTTTAGTATGCTGTGGCTTCACCCAATGAATACAAACCTATGTTTCTTTGGATAGTGCATCCGTGTAATCTGGCAGGGACAACACCTCTATTACTTTCACCTTGCCATGTCAACGTGAATGACCAATGCCAACATTTCGGTCTCTGCAGTCTTTATGAGGGCCAGCCCTGATGCCAAATTACTCCAATCAATGAAAAACATCAAATCACGACCAAGTTCTACAGTCGGCTAAAGCAATTCTCTCAATACTGAATCAATTTAAAAGATTTTAGAAGATTAGAAGATCTGTGCTACGGTGACCTTGACACAAACGGCCACTTACTAGTCTTGCCATTGTCCGTTAGACTTGGCCCGTCGCCCTCAGCGTAGACTGGGACCACGGTGACGGTGTAGCGAGTGTCCGGAAGGAGCTTCTCCAGAACAGTCTTTGTGGTGCTCTCTGACACTTGTTCCTGAGAAAAGGGTCGGATACAGCATGTGGATTAAAAATGAATGTATAAATCAATGAGGAACTAAATGGTTCTGCCAGAGACGTCTGCAGCATGGCTTAGTAGTTGAGTCAAACCTGAGAAAATGATATCAGGTTCTCCACAAACATGAGCAACGCACTGAAACCCTACCAGCTAGGAGGCGCTGCTGAGTCCCTCTGACCCCCAGCACTAAGAATACCAAAAGCGTCTCTGTTTTAGTTGATTGCCTTTGAAAGCATGATTCAAGGAAAACCTTATTTTGCGATCGTTGGGAGTCAACCGAAGTGATGTTTTAAATTGATGAGTATTGAGAGAATGGCTATTCACTCGGGTTGACTCCCACTGATCCAAAAATAAAGAAGGGTTTGATTAAAACACAGGAATTGTCCTTCAATACAATAATAGCATTATGTATTATTTTACTAGTTACTCTTCTCTAGTTTATAAACTGTAGCGGAGTCTTTCCCTTTGCCCTCTGGTTGAACTGGCACATTACACTGATTCTTCCTCCAGCTCTATTTTAAAATCAACGCATGAAAATCAGTGCCAGTCCATCGATCAGGAGCCGCTTGGTAGAATTAGCTTGGACAGACTGTGTCCGATTGGGGGTGAACGCGGTGTCACGGCAAACGGGCCTGTTGTAAATAACAGTCTATGACCGAGCTGCCAAATTGACAGCCAGCTGCACCAGAGCTGTTATTACACGGTTGTTTGCACTCTGTTAGCTTCCAATCTGCCTTAACCACATCTCGGCTGCCACGGCGCTGGTGAACGCATCATCTCTGATCACCAAGCTCAACACAAAATTCCCAAGATTCACTCGTCTTAAGCTCTGCTCCTTGACAAAGACAACCTCCCACTTAGATGGCGTGCAGCAAAGTGAAGATCCATCTTCCCTAAAGGATTTGGAAGCTATTGTGTGGTTACATGAGGGAGGGGGTTACCCTGTCAGCAAGTGTAACATCACTGTATTTGTTGGTTTGCTGCTTTCTTATTCTTACTCAGTGCAGGATTTTTTAAGAATCAACAAAAGTTTGTCTTTGTTGTGTTGGCCATTTGGCCATTGGTGCTCATGGTAATTGTAATTGTACAATGAGGAGCTGGGGTCATTTAAGATAAACTCAACTAAAATTAACTGAATAAAATGTGAAAAAAGGGAGATTTTGAAAGAAAATTGAACAAAATAAGAACAGAGAGCAGAATAGGTACTGTATAAGAACCTGTTAACTCCAGGTATATTGTCACAAACAAGGACTCTAGACTGCCGTACTGCTCTCAGGTTCCCACAAAGGTACACAACAATAAATGTAGAATAGAATAGAACACAACAGAATAGAATAGAGTATTAAGGAATAGAGTACAATAGAAGCCCTTACCACAATCTCCAGTCCTCCGGCAGTCGGGATGTAGACAACTTTGTATCCCTGGACATTGCCATCGGCTGGGTTCCAGGTTACTGTGAGGGTGGTGATGGTCGGGTTCTTTACCTGCAGGTTGCTCAAGCCGCCCAAAGGCACTTAGGAAATGGAAATAAAAACCACAAGTGAAGTCTGTAAGATTGATTTATTTCTACACTCCACTCTACAAAGTAATAGTTTGCATTTGATTGACACTGTGGTCTGGAAGGATGACCTAGTCCTACTGTGGATCACCAATACAAGAGTCAACGCAAACGGGACCTAAGAATACTCTGGGTGATAAAAATCACTCTCTAGCTTAAATATTTACAGAATTACATTCCACGGTGGCTTACAAGTCTTTCCGTTCTCAGACTGGCGCCTGCCCTCCCTGGCAGGGTACACAGGTACCACAGAGATGGTGTACGGTGTGTCCGGCTGCAAGTTCCTCAGAACGATGGTGGTGGTGGCCGCCGGAACTTGTTCCTGTTTGCACAGATTGGAAAAAAAATTGTTTCCATTGTTGGTGGAACCATCCCGCACAGTTTCACAACCTGCATTCTGTCATATATTTTTTATCAGAGAGGTAAAATCATCTATAAGAAACTCACCATTTCTTCATTGCCTCCTGCGACAGGTACAAAGAAGACCTTGTACTGGCGCACAGCTCCATCGGCCGGGTCCCAGTTCACCGTGAGAGAGGTCATGGTCGGGTCAGTCACCCTCAGGTTCCTCACTCCTCCCAAAGGCCCTAGAACCACAAGTAGTGCCATGTTTCCACTGCAGGAACTTTCCCCAGGGACTAGGAACCTTTGGAGGAACTCAATGCGTTTCCACCGCAGGGACCAGGGTCTAAATTAAGTTCCAGGGACATTTTTTTACCTACCAAAAAAGTCCCTGAGGGTAATACTTTGGGAACTTTGGGGGTGGGGCTTGCAGCGCTGAACAATTGTTTGAGTACTCGCAGCATTTTATGTCAGCCACCATTTAAAAAATCTTCAGCCGCAAACCAACTGTATGTACAGTTTGTTTTTTGTTCATTGTGCTTTGACACATCAACATGGAGCAGAAGAAAGCATACAACACTAAGCGGATGTCGTTGATTTCTCTGTGAAATGTGGGTCTGTGCAGCCCTTTGAGACTGTATTGTGATTCAGGGCTATATACTGTAAATAAAATTGACTTGACAACAGATGGACCGATGACGAAGTCCAGGCCTGATTGAGCAGCGGGAATTGGAAACGGCAACCCGCAATGAAAAGGTGTACGCGAAAATCTCCTGCAAGTTAAGCGAGCAAAACAAAGTTCACACCAGGAAACAGTGCCGGAAGAAGCGCAAAGATTACGTGTTAAAACAGCTGTCGCTTTTTCATACGTGAGTGGACGAAATTGCCTAATCTTCGCGGGTCTTTAGACTGTGGTGGAAACACAGAGAACAACCTTGAAAAAAAGTCCTAGACTAAAAGGTCCGGGTACTTTTGGTGGAAACGCAGCTTTAACAAACCCTCACACTCATTTATCTGCTCCAAACTATTAACTGGCAGGATTACTGGTCTAGAATGCTAGTTTTTTACTGTCTAATTATCAAATAGAATAGAATATAGCTTATTTGCAAGTCATGTCATTTAATCAAATCAAATTTTATGTAATATGATATTTAAAGAGGCAATAGACAACTTTTCAATTTCCCCAGCCTTTCCAAGGGGAATTATTGTTTGCGCCACTGTCGCAAAGACAACCGGATCGCTTTACGTTTTCCTCAAGTGTAGCTCAGTGAAGACACCAATTTGGAAATAAGAAAGAAGAAAGAAGCATGTTCACTGAAGAGGTAAATTAAAATTGTCACAATTTTATATTGAATTAAAAGTAAGTTGTGTGGCATGCTCGACTTGTTCAAAATTGCGAAGGATTACATTGGTTAATTTAGATATCGTATTCATTTAGACATTGCCGTTTAAACAACGTTGCAAGTTAGTTGCAAGATTGCATTCCACTTTGTCTGGTTTGGGACAGTGATTGGGAGCGCTATCCTCTTCCTCTTTCGGTTGCGCAGTGGTTGACGTACTTCCTTTGTGCCGTAAATAGAGCCATTTTCCCGGAAGATCGTAAACCAGTGGCAGACAGAATTGCAGAGATATCAAGGCTTATATGGAACCAATCTAAACGCAGATGGTGTCACTATTCTATAGCCATTACACTGTGCAATCAACATTTACTTCATAATGATAAATAAAAGCAAAAAAGTTGTCTATTTCCACTTTTAAATGGAATGCTCTTCTTTTCACTGTCTTTGCTGCTTCTGACATTAGAGATCCTGAGAGCCCTTTTAGACATTCTTACTGGTCTTTCCGTTCTCAGACATCCTCTTCCCATCTCCTTCATCGTAAACTGGGAGCAGTGTGACGGTGTAGACGGTGTCCGGCTGGAGGCCTCGCAGGACGGTGCTGGTGGTGGACCCAGACACCTGCTCCTGTCAGCCACCACAAGGGAGAAGGTGTTAACACCCCAAAACTAAAATGTGTGTAGATACAGACAACTGTATCAACGACATATTTTCAATAATTTCCCACAGAAGGTATCCAAAGAAAATCAACCAACAGAAGAAAAATAGTTAAATTGAGCGCTAGGTAGTAGTTCTGTTAACGAATCATACTTTGTAAATAGAAATTGAGTTGTAGCAGTTTACTAGTCGGCACACACATTTTACATTCATACATACATTCATATTTTTTATATATAAAATATGCCATTTAATTTAGCCAGATTTTGTACAGTTAATTGCATTTTAAAAGGTGGAAGCACCATTGAGGGAGAAAATGGAGACAATAGTAAGATAAAAAAATAATCAAATAAATATTTTGCTGTTAATTGAAGCAAAAGAACACTGGCTCACACTTTTTCAACAACAAAAAAAACACACTCAAAAACACACGGAAATTATGGGTTGAAAAGAACAAAACTACTTTTATGACAACATAATCACTGGGGGGAAAAACAAAGGTCTAACCTGAAGCAGCAATTCAAAATACTTTTTATCAGTATATGTTTTTAATAAAAATACGCTTACAGCGATTTTGTATTTCGGCCAAACGGCCTTCGTCAAAGCAAGAGAAGGACATGCTGTGAGTGTGTCATTATTAAAAACACATTGTGATAAAAAGGAAGTTAAACTGGTACCATGTTTCGATTATCTCAGTGTGAGGAATGCATTTGTGTTTCTATTCTGTGATAAAGCTGAAATTAAAACTCCTGGAACCAGAGGATCAGTTTGCAGTGAGGTACTGTACTGTAGTGCAGTAGCGCTATAGTACTGTAGAGCAGTAGAGCTGTAGTATTATAGTTCTGTACAATGCTGGCACTGTAGTAGTGTAGTGCTGTAACACTGTAGTACTGTAGCGCTGTGCTATGCTGTACCACTGTAGTAGATTCCCTACCAGTCCTACCATGAGTTCGGCTCCTCCTGCAGCTGGAGCGTAGATGACCTTGTACTCCTTCACTCGGCCCTCAGCCAGCTCCCAGCGCACGTTCAGTGTGCTCATGGTGGGGTTCAACACCTGCAGCTTCCTCGCTCCACCCAGAGGCACTGGGGAGACAGGAACCAGTTAGAATAGACATAATGTTGATACAAAAAGATATTTTCACACAAATAGTATCACAATCCCAAGGGCCATCATTAAATAACTGTTTACAATGAAATGTATTATTATTAATTATTTCAAAGCACAGCTCTGAAACACTAATATGAAAAAATACAATTTCCCATAACTGATAAAGATCCACTCCTACTCAGCAGTTTTTCATTAGACATCATACATATCGTAAATATATATACACACAGTATATGGTGTATATATATATATATATAATTTATTTTATTTTTTCTGTCCGCGTTACTTACAGGTCTTCCCCTGGCCGGAGACGTCTTTACTGTCACCGTTGGGATACATGGCCGCCACCCTGACAGAGTAGGGGGTATTTGGGGTCAGCTTCTCCAGGACAACTGTGTTTTTCTTTCCCCCGACCTGCGTCTGTTAGTGGGAGGCATGTCGATTGTTAGCAACAACTCCAAAGACAAAGACGTGGAGTGGACATAAACGCGGCTTTATCGGTTACAGTTGCAGCTATGACATCAGGAAACTGCAGCCCCAAATATTCACCATCATAATTCACCACAAACACGTGGTATTTAAAGGGAGTTGTTCCACAACACTATGACTATGAAGTACAATTTAAGAAAAATAAACACAATTCAGCTGTTAATAGTTGACCACTAGAAGCAATTTAAGCCTTTTTATGTTGTAACAATTACAATTATAACAGTAAAAATATATAAAAGTTTAGGGTGATGGTTAGAAGGATTTATTTTGAGAGAAGCTGTTAATGAACAAAGTTAGGTTGCTGGGACTTCTAATGTGGAGAATCTCGATTGAAATTGAACCTCTTTTCCAAAGACACATTCAGGAGGATGTATAGACAGGGAACAATCTGTTGTGTATAACGCCCATAATTCAGAGAAACTCTATACAAGTAACACAACCAGTAAACTAAGTGCCAACTGTTTCCATCCACATCCTTCACAGCTGTTCCGAACGGACTGTTATTCACCTTTGTGTCACTGGGTTAAACTAAACTGCTCTTTCACAGAATGATGTCAGAAAACAGCTTCTCTTTTTGTCTTTTTTTGTGACTGAGTGATTTGGTAAAAAATGAATCTAAGCGGGCCTTCGGGAATTACTGAACAAACAGTTTTGCAATTTATCATGGGATGGATAGCATCCAGTAAACAAATCCATTCCGGGTATAAACATTCTCCATGGAGGAGAATCTGAGATAAATTGGCATGGCTTATCCATTTAGAAAACACACAAATGTGATATCATGAAATATTTAAAACATTTAATAAAATTAAATAGAGCCCATGTAGGACCCATGTAGGACAACAAGCTATAAATGGTGAACGTAAGGTTTTATTGCCTTGCTTCAAGGCCAGCCAGCAAACTGTTGCCGAGATCAAACCTGTGAACTTTCGCTGACTTGATCATCTTCTGGAATGACTCCTTATTTAATTATTTCTGCATTGTTGTTGTTTTTTCCAATACTGTATTCATCAACATCAGATATTTATTTACATGGAAAACAAAGCCAACGTTAACATAACCGGGGATGATATCAGCCTCAGCCCCTTGGATACTCAACTTGCACAAACAAATATCCAGTCTGGGTTCTTTGGGTCGTATTAAAAACAACATTTTTTGCAGACGAAGATACGACACCAGATGTCTGGGGGATGCACTACGTGTGCTTTTATATACATAATATGGTCGTTTGGGACGAGAAACGCATTAAACAGATTTCTACCTCTGAGGTCATGATTCAAAACTGACACATTGTTTAGGGCAACAGTGTCATAACATCTCAGAGACACAATAAAACTTGTGACTTGAAATTCTTTTCATACAACCCACAGTTTCCTCAAGGTGGTTCCAGGGCTTTTCCAATGCTACTGTAATCACTGTTGTGTCACAGCGCTGGAATGCAGACTTGGCAGCTGAATCCCGGCCTCTTCTAAGTACACAAATGCACAACGGGATGCAGTGCTAAACCAAAATGTCAAACCAATGTGACGGAACACAGTTTAGCCGGGAATTTCCTCCCTGGGAGTGCCGGTGATGTTTAGTTGAATTCTTTGTTTGCGAACATCCCCTGTGTGTCTCAGGAAAGCACTCTCAAATCCAAATCAAACATGAACGTTCTTTATTCAACGGATATGTTTCTGATCGAGATTGTTGCTGTTGTGGACATCTCATATGAATCACCAGCAGGAGTTGATTGCGAATTACAAAATCCCCAAATCAATAAAATATTTAAATCATTCATCAATGTGTCCAAAGAACAATACTCAGTTCCCTTTACAATGGCATACTTTAGTTTCCCTGACATGATTTAATCTTTAGTTGTAGACTTTTGGGTTATTGTTTGAAATAATTGAGTGAGATAATAATAATAATAATAACCTTATAGCAGCTTTCATACACAAGATGCAACTCAAAGTGCTTTACATTAATAGAAGGCAATCAAATGGCAGTAATAAAAACAAACGAGCAAAATGCATTTAATAAAAAATAAGTACATATTATGCTCAATTTCAGTCTTGGGTCACCAATTTAGACATTGAATGATCACTATCATTACTTCTATAATTTATTGGTATGATTATTGGTCTTGATTGGTCTTTTATTAGTCTTATTAAACTACTCTAAGCAATAATTATCAAATTAACCCTCACAATAGCTTAGAGCCCATTTAAAATACTGTAGATTCCTCAGAGATGATTTAAAATCAATAATCAAATCAATTCAATCCCCTAGCCTGGCATCGCCAAACCAATTCGCAAATGCGTATTGGTCTGGAACCTCTCAGTTCATTTTCGAGACCAAAATGCCTCTGGACGCAATTGGATAGACCTACAACCAATCAGAGTGACGACACGTGTGATGTATCGCTGAGCAAGTGAGTTGGTAAATTAAACTTTTACCAAATCCTGTCAGAAGTACGGCACACATCTTTCTTATCTTTCTTATCAGCTTTTAGAGAAAATATACCGTCCAGTTTGTTTAATACTGTCACGATAGCGGATTCAAGACACATGAGTGTCCCTCAACGGCTCTCCTCTGCATCGTCATTGTCCACACACCCCATATTAGATAAATGGTTGTGATTTGCCTGACCATAAAATGGTCGGGTGGAAATCTGTTTGAATGGGAGGGTGGCCAGACCAATCTGCCAGAGCAAATGAATCATGAGCTCACAGATTTTGTCTGGTTCCCAGGCTACAATCCCCAGCACCTAAGTTAAGATTTTTTTTAAGGGGTTAGGGGGTCTATTACAGGGGAAAGGGGAAATATTGATGTATAAATGGATTTGGAAATTCTGTTTAATAAAAATATTTGTTGCAAAAAAAAACTAAAATAACTGAAACTAAAAACTAAAATAAAATAAGATAAGGACTTACCGACAGAGCCTTTCCTCCGGTGACAGGCTGATAGGTGATCTTGTAGTTCTGGACGGGTCCAGGCGCGTGTTTCCACTTTGCGGTCAGCGTGGTTGTGGTGGCATTGATCACCACCAGGTTAGTGGGAGGCCCAGTGGTTACTGGGAGCACAGGGAAACCACCAGTTAGATTCATTGTATCGGCTGTGCTTCAATTGGCTAGGGTGACGATAATGATGGTGGTGATGATGATGGGAGTGATGATGGGAATTATGATGGGATTGATGACGGTGTCGATGGTTTGGACAAATTAATGGCCTGGAACAGTCTTAGCTCAGCTCCAGAATTCCATGGGGCATGAGGTAGGACAAGGCAGCGGGATAATGAGGTAGACAATGGTGGTGAAGGTTTGGGGTCAAGTGCCTTTGCAATCAATGAATTCAATCAATAATTTGGAAATATAGATAAATTAATTTGGGGCAAAAAGCCTCAAACTTGAATTATAATTGCATTTGGTGTTTTTCTAGTTTCTCAATGAACTTGACATAAATGTAGCTTTCTAGATTTCCAGAAGATATTTCTAGTTGATTTTATATTCATTTAAACTAGAAAATTAGCATACATTACTATTCTGGTTCAATATTTTGTCATCGTTCAGCCTTCTTAACATGCCAAAATATGATTTGACCAACAATCCACTAGCTGAGTTTATTGTATTGAAAGTGTGTTGAACCCAACCTTCTTAAACATTGAATAAAATGCCAAGTGTAGTTATTTGATGAATGAGGTGAGCACTAATGAAGAACAATGCATCAAAATTAAAAATGACTTCACAACATGAGATAAACACTGAGATGAGAAATGGTATGGAGACAAAATAGCTGACAGTGACACAAAAAAGTGAGTTTGATTTGAAGCTCTGAATTTGCAATCACACCGCTTTCAACCACATGATCATGCCAATAAATAACTGTCAATTAAAATGAATTGTTTGCTTGCATTCTCACGCAAGCAAGAACGGCTACTGATGTTTGGAAACATAGAACACACTCCAAAGAATGGTGGAGGTGATTGAGGCGTTTATTATAAGAATTGTTTATATATACAGTATATTTATATATAACTAATATACTTCATCTTCCCTTGCAAATAGCAAAACTCAGCCAACATTGGTGCAAAATCTGTTGGTCATTGGAAAAAAGGCCTTCAGCCATCTAGTCTGAGTTGGTTGCGGTGTGAACACATAGTTGAGGCAGTGATGCACATGCAGTTTTTTTTTTCTCCGACGCTGTCGGTAACGGTCTTCCGTTACCACGGAAACCCATATTGTGAACATTTATGAAATGAATGAAAGGTCCTCCCTGCAAAAGGACATACCAGCCGGACCCCTCAACACTAAAAAGAGACATTGAGAAAACAGAGCGTTATTTCCATGTGTGCGACATCTGTAAAGTCTGTAAAATATGACCGCAGTGTGTTGGCGGTGGGGTTGTTTTCAGTGTGTATGTCCATGTGAGTGTGTGTGTTTGGTTGTGTCACTTACATGTGCGCTGGCTTCCGAACAGGTCCTCGCTCTCCGACTCGTCCGGGTAGATGGCTGTAACGGTGACATCATACAGGGTGTCAGGGTCCAAGCCCTCCAGATCATGGGTGGTTTCATCGTTGTTCAGAATGGC
>OMKR01075145.1:21609-38687 GCA_900302355.1 Cyttopsis rosea
TTTTCGTTGTGGAGGAGCGAGAGCCAGATTAGACCCACGGTCCCCTTTATGAGCAAGCCACAGCAGAGGATTACATTACAAACTAACTCAGGGTTTGTTTAAGTAATCACAGCAAAGAAAAAAAACCAAAAAAAACACGCGTGATCTAACGCCTGGTAGCAACATTTATAAGAGGAACAGAGAGAACAAAACTTTATCTTTTATTACAGTGGGAAATGGTTTAAATCCTCACTATAAAAATAGGTCAATTATTTAAGAACAAATAAAGCCAACATAATAAAAAACGAATGAGGAAATAAAGTACTTAGAGTTGTGACTTATCGCTGTGTTGAATTGCATTTGTTTATTTAGGATATATGCAAAGACCGCAGCGGCGAGAAATAACAATCTTTTATGACTAAACAGTCTGGAGTTTTCCAGCCTGTGGGACTGTGTTTGTCTAAGAGTTTTCTGAAAAACAAATCAGGTGCTCGATATTCTCTGTGTAATGCAAACAGAGACACGGGACCAGAGTCACGCAGAAAACAAACAAGTTTCGTCAATGCATCTGAATCGTGATCATTAGCATGGAATTGCAAATTGTTTATCTTTGAGATAAACAACTGTATGCAGGGAACTGTATGGTGCATCATCAACTGTCTAATGAAAACGGAATGTACTGACTGACAGAAAATGGATAGAGTTTAAAAGGCACCATGGCAATCAGCAATAAACAAAGCCGATTCTCACCAACCTGCTATCTAGCATCAATAATGGAGAGGGAAGGTAAATGCAGTGACCAGAACAAAAGTTTTGGGGTGGAGGATTCCCCCTTAGACTTGTCAAAAGGCTCAACTGCAAAGACACAGTAATAAATGTTAAGAAATAGTTTTATTTCACAGGGACTGGACCAACTTGGATAATTGTCATCACTTTTTGCCAAGTACTGTTCCAACAATTTTGAACTTATGATGCTAAAACCAGTTATTGCCAAAGGCCTTGGCCTTGACGGTTGGCCAAACTCTGGGAAACCACCAGAGAAATTAGGATGTTGCTCTATAGTCAGTTGGTGCGTGCAGATAAGAGGAAGACTTGATGACGGAGAAGCAGCAGACTCACAGGTTGTTTCGGTTCCCTTCAGAGGTTCGCTGTTCTCCTCGCCGACCACAGTGTAGACGTTGACAACGTATTCAGTCAGTGGATTCAGGTTGACCAGAACAGTGGAGTTCACCGTCCCGTCAACAATCACCTGAACAACAAAGGCATTGTTTCACTACAGGGTTTCCATTTAATTCAGTTAAGAAACAATCTACACCTTTTTTTACATTTCAAATAAATCGCATGACTTCAACATTAAAAAATGCTACTTATATGTTACCAATTACTTTATGCAGGATTGGGTAGTGCTTTACACAAAGGGTGAACGTGCCAATTTCCGTTATGACGATTTACATCTCAGTGTCAGCATTAGGATTAAGATGAAAGCCACTGAAACCAGAGAAAGAGGATGAGGATGCTAGTAATGTACACACAGCCAGTTTGAGGCAGTTGTTTAAGATTAAAGGAGGGCGCGGGTCTCTCTGTATGGGGCCCCATGGAAACTCCTGCTCTGGCCTTTCTGCTTGATTTCAGACAGGCAAGATTAAAATCACACACAACTCCATCTGACAACAGCCAATAAAAGCAGAGAAGGTGGAAGAGACCCAGTCCTCTGTTTTTAAAGACATGAGTGACAGAAGGTTAAGTGTAAACTGAACGCAGGTTCACCAAAGCAACTGCGTTCCAGATTGCAGTTCCTGAGAGTCAAACAAACAGGGTTCACTCTGTGTTTAAAATAAGCATTTGTTTTAACCCGCTGGGCCCTCCAGCCTGGTGGGATTTGCGATATAAGACAATACAGGAGATCCAAAACTGTTTAATCAGGGGAAAAAGTATTTGAAAATCAGTTTAGTAAGCTTTGCATTTTGCAGGGAATATTGAGCTGACACCTGAACGATGACACCCACCCATCTGGAGCTTAGAGCACATTCAAACCAAACACTGTGCGCCGTTTGTTGATCCTGTCTAATTGAAGACAAAGGGAAGGGATCCTCAAGACGTAAAGGCAATTTTTAGCTTTTCATCTTCACATTTTTGTCAAGTATCTACAGATGGGTAGGTTTTCCAAGCCAGAATAAACATGGAGTATATCCAGCTAAAAAAAAAAGAAATCTGAGAAAATTGCCAAGTACATCTGATCACTTTGGACATGAGCTGTCGATCATCTCAACCTAAAGAAAATGTGTGTGCATATAAACCAGGGGAATAGTGAAATAGCTCAAAGAAAGTAACAGCAACGCTTATTTTATCAGGAAAAAACATTTCTCTATACTGCAGGATAATTTGAAGGACACAGACATCTTTGAATAGTCTTTAGGTGATGAGAATTTGACCTTCTCAGACCATAGATGCCCTATACTTATCTTCTGTAGTGAGTTTCTGTCGAGTCTTTCAAAGAAACTGACTAACTATTGGTCTTGGTATTAACATAGACTAACTAGACCCTCAAAGAGATGGGACCATTATGGCCTCTCCCAAAATAGTTATTTTGCACAGAGAGAAGGAAGGATCCTTGATTTTATTAGTGTATCTGAGCCCTTTCATCAGTTCATGCAATATCTTTAATCTAGGAATTTTGATACACAGACAATTATTTTTATTTTTCATAGGACTTTAGTTTCCCTTCTCTTTTATATTTTTCTCTCTTATTTTTGTTTTTATTTATTTTTCCTCTTTTCCCCTCACTTGTGATGTTTTATGCTGAACTTTGTTATAATAATCTTGAATCTTAAATTCAAGGACTTTCCATGATTTTTAAACACAATTTTTTGATTTTCAAGGATGTAGAACAAATATAATAAATTCTCAATGTGATCTTTATTAATTAAAATATAATATAATCTTAGTCTCATTGTCTATTAATTATATTAGTATGTCTATTATATGTATGTATGTATCTATAGTCAAGTTTATTCATCTAATTATCATCTACTATTATAAGTGTCTATTTCCAACCATGCTGGATTCAATTTACATTTCCTTGGCATAATCTATGTCGTAAAAGCGATTCTGGAAAATCTTTATTACGTTACGATTTGAATAACAAAAGCAGAGGGAATATCCCTGGTTTTCAATTACCTTGTTTTTTGTATCCAGTCTTTGTATTCCAAATTTCTGAGGACGAAATTCAAGCACCTCAAGGACCTGGTAAGAACCCTGTTATTATTATTACTATTATTATTATTATTATTATTATTATTGTTGTTGTTGCACTTCACTCCAGAGAAGTAGTTATAACCATGTGGCCCCAGTGTACAGAGGTTTTCAGCGCAGCCAAACGCTAGATGACGCAACTGATTAGCCTTCCGTCGACTGGAGGGGAAAACTAAATAGTGAAATCAGCTGGTGTGGGTTTTGGCTGGGATCAAATCCGGCGTGCAGTCTGGCCTGAAGGCCGCATGGCTGGAACCCATTGCAGCAGAGAAGTGAAGAATAAAGGAAAAAAAAGGAGAGGAGGGGGTTGTGGTCTGACCTCCAGAGTGGGTCCTCCAGTCACGGCTGCATACGTGACGCGGTACTTCTCCACCAGGCCGCCCGGCGCCGTCCAGGTGGCCCGGAAGGAGTGGTACGTCACCTCCGAGGTCACCAGGTTGGTGGGCCCCTCCAGACCCTCTTCTGGAGTGGTGAGAAGAGAGGTGGGGATGTGATCCGACATGTCGAGCATTTCACACAATAAACCACAAGCCAGTGGCGTCACTAGGGGTTGGTGTCACCCACTCGCCTCATTCGCATGTTGGCCGGGGGGTGGGGGGGTTAACGTTGCCATGCATGATGCGGGATGGGACGCACAGGCTTTTTTTGTTTTGTTCAATTAGGAAACAAAGGAAGATAAATACATCTAAAATAAAAACACACTTTTTCATTTGTTTTGTTTGGAGAAACAGGGAACAGGGATGCGGAGCGGAGATCGCTCCCTCTCCATTACGCATTTCATATCAATATGCCTAACACTGTACGTATATTGATACAGTACATGTAAGCTGGGTTTACATGTTATAACTAACTACAGGGATATTTTCATTAAAAAAAACATTTCTGCTGAAACACTGCGTAAAATTTTTATAGACAGTCAGTGTCACCCAGTGCAGTCCACACCCCCCACACCCCCCTAGTGACGCCACTGCCACGAGCCACAAACCTGTCCTCGTCTAGTTAAGGCTCCCTGACAGGAGGGGCTGCTGGCTCGCTGTGTAATCAACTCTTTCTTAAGGAAAGGCTTCTTAGAAAAGAGGACCGAGTTATAAATCACTGCCGCATTTTCTCTCGTAAAACTGATTTACAGACAAAAGGGTCCTTCCAGTGCTTCAGTTTTCCATCAGATCTCTTTGGCCAAAGGTCCAGATTAATCTGGTGCGCAGAGCAAAACTGCACTGTCTTGAAGATAATATCTGCAAGTTGTTGGCTGTAGTTTTATCTTTTCACTGCCTCATCTCAACGTCCAAGTCAAGTTGATCGCCTCTGTATTATCCTCCTGTGTTGGGCTGGATCTGCACTCTTCATAGATAATAACAAAACTACATGTTTATTATGACCACCCTATAACATCTACAGGACTAATGCCCCACTGGTCATTAATTCTTCTAAAATATAAACAAAATCAACAAAACTTGAAACTTGAATATTGACCTCCCTGAGCAGGAATAACCTGGGAGGATTTGGAATTTGAAAAGCTGTCTGATGTTTCTCAAATTTTAAAGAAAGCTCCAGGAGGGGATATGACTCAAAGGACAACAGCCCAAACTACAATATTTCCAAAACTAGTCCAATTTCCGAATTTGGACAGGGTTATGCTGGAAGGTGTCCAACATTTACCCTGGTGGAAAATACATTTTCACAAACAATAAATAAATAGATTGATAGGCAAATAGCTAACAAGGCCACAACTCAGGCACAACAAAGTTACTTACTAAGTTCTGACTATTGGTGTCCCAAATATTGTATGTTTTTGATAATTTTGACATTTTTCAATTCACGCATTCACCTGAGTTAATATCAATGTAAAAAACATCACAGACATCCAATAGCCTTGACGAGATATTGGTCCTACCGGTGCCCTTGACGCTGTTGCAGAGGTTGTCAGTGAGGCTGTCGACCATGTCCAGGAGGAAGCTGAAGTCATTGACGTTGTACATGTGAATTTCGTCAGGGTCGGTGGCGATGGACTTCAGCTCGTTCTCATCAGCGTTCTTCACACCTGAAAGGGAGGCGTGCCGCTGTAAATACACTACAATGCGAAGAACCTTTTGACAGCCAATTAGCCCAATGCTGATATTTAAGGGTTGTGGTTGGTAGGCCTGTCTAGGTCTAGTTTTGAAAGGTGATTAGTAGTAAAGAACTTGCTATCCTCCACTTGAAAGACACAAGCCAGTGAACCCAGTGATAAATTGTGAAAAGTGTGAATATGAGGCATTTATAAACTCCAAAAGCAAATCAGAAACATTTCAAACTCTATTATATTCCTGGCACACAAAAACCATGCAGGGACAAATTCCTTGAAGATTTGAACAGCAACTCACCAATGGCGTAGAGCTCGATGCCATGGTCTCTCAGGTTCTGGGAGTTGAAAACGATCTCATCCTGGGATTTGCCATCGGTGATGAGAACACCAATCTTGCGAGAGTTCGGACGCATTCCCACATTGGGTTTGAAGTTGTTCTGAAGGATGTAGTTCAGAGCCATTCCTGCACAAGGCCACAAAGAGGCAAACTTTCATGAGTTTAACACAAAGTTTAAACACTGAGGTTGATTTATTTTTATTTTGTGAATTAAACCATCCTGACCATCCTAGGTTTAGAGCAAGAACAGGCTCTAGGTTTAGTTCAGATACCAGTAGGGATCAGTGTTCAGTCACCTGTCATAGTGTTGCCTCCTTTGTAGGGCAGGTTGGCCACGGCCTCCAGCAGAGACTCCCTGGTCTTGTGGGCATTCAGGTGCCACTCCGTCTTGGGATCTCCGCTGTACTGAGCCAGACCTGGAGGAACCACATAGGACTGTTTAACACATGGAGGACACTGCAGATAAATAGCAATACTTATTTACGATTAGAATAAAGAAGGTTAAGCACTGACACCTGCAAGTTAATTTGGGGTATTGATGAGTACATATCGTGGATTTATAAGATAGCTAGATAGATAGCTAGATAGCTAGATAGATAGATAGATAGATAGATTAGAAGCATTACTACTAAGCAATGCATAGCAGTGCAATAGTGGTCATAGTTGCAGTATTAGTTGAAGCAGCAGCAGTAAGAAACAGTAGTATTGGTGATAGTAATAGAAGTAGTACTTTAACCTTACTAGTAGGAACAGTTAGCCTGGGAAGCAGACAAATCTGCAAACTCATGTTTCATTTGCTCTGGCAGATTGGTCTGTCCACCCTCCCATTTAAAAAGGTTTCCACCCAACCATAACGCCCCTTGGAAATCGAAAATGAAGGTTCTAGACTAATATGCATTTGCGAATTGGTAGGAACAGGATAGGAACAGTAGCAGCAGAAGAAGCAGTAATATCGGCAGAATTGTTTTGGTGAAAGTACCGATCTGGACCCTCTCAGGGCTGATGTCGAAGACGCTGACCATGCGGCCAATGAAGGTTCGGATGGTTTTGAAGTTGAGGCGTCCGATGCTCCAGGAGCCGTCGACCAGCAGGATGATGTCGGCCATGGCATTGGTCTTACACTGAACATCTGTGCATCCGAGAGAGAGAGAGAGAGAGAGAGAGAGCAGTGTGAGAGAGGCCCAGTAGAACTCGGACGCCCCCTAGAATGTGCCCACATGGTGTAAACTCAGAGATAAGAGGAGATAGGCGCATGTGTGTGAAATGAGGGTGTAAAACACACATTGAAAGACACAAGAAGGACCAAAGAGTAAATCAAAACCATAAATACAGAGCGGTATAAACTACATGATACAATACAGTACATGTCATTTTGTACATCATTACATAACATTATTTCCATCTTTGCTATATAACACATTGTGCAACATGTTCGTTTGTCATCATCAGGACAAATTGCCACATCCTTGTTTTTTCTTCTCCTTCGCTTCCAGAGGCGTACCCCACCCGTGGCCCTGACATCCAAGTCGTCCCAGCGAACGTTAGGGTTCTAGCCTTGTTGACAGCTGATATACAAGCTCTCCTCTCCCGCAGTTATTGCACATTCCTGCGATGGTTCAGAAGTCGCTACTCCAGGCACCTGTAGGGTTGGAAAAGCTTTCACTCCTGCACATTAGAGGGCGAGTCGCAGGATGAGCAGACACTGAGCCATAAAAGATGGACCCTGCGCAAATGAAAATAGGTTAGGAGGCAAGTGATTTACCAGGTTAACTTTTTCATGATTTTTGACTATATAACATAATAGCCTTATAACACATTCAGCAACATTTTTTTCATTTGTAAATGACTCAGTGTGTTTTCTATAGTTTTATCCATAATGAAACTTGTGTAAATGATCTGATCTATATGTAAACGATCTGATCTATATGTAAACGAGTGCATCTCATGAAGTCATGAGAATCTGAAGAAAAAAAAGATTGACTGAGATCGAATGAACACGGGGGCGCTCTTTAAAAAAATTTCTACCAATTTCTACTTCTTGTACCTATTCAGGGCTCAACAATAAAGTTGCCCAATTGCCCCAGCCAACCAAATTTTAATCATTGTCAACCATTGTGCGCGGTCTGGTTGCACCATTGTCAAACACTTTTGATTTGTTAAAAACAATATGCGTGTCTTATCCTGTCGCATTGATTTACTCTGACAAAAATGGTGAAACAAGTGAGGCAACTATTTTGTCAGTCTTGGCACCCAACAACTGTTGGCAACCAACAGCAACCAACAGCTTGGTAACCACTTCTAAAAGTTAGTGCCGGGCTCTGCTGTTATATCAGTCCTTTCTTCAAGGTGAAGAGACAACAATGCGTAATAGTGTAAGTGACGGTACAAAATATTGCAGTTTGAATCTCGGTCGGTCTTTCAGCGAGATGGAAACAGATGTTCGGTGAGGTCGAAGCGACTGGAACTCACGGCCACACTCTGTTTGAGTTACACTACGTCAGTAAACAACGCGATCATCTGTCCCAAGCGATGGCCATTAATAAAAACATATGTCATAAACAGAGGGAGCACTAAAAGGCATCTGATACAACACAGGCGACCGTGCCGGATCCTGCCATTCAGAGTCACAGCAAATAAACACGCGGATTTGCCTGTTGTGTGTAATATATCACTGGTGTGTAATTTGTGTTTTGGGTTGCACTGTATTCCTCAATTAATTTTGTCTGTCATAAAGACAAACAAAGTGATTAATTTCAGGTTAAGATATACACCTTGCGGATGAGTGGATTTGTACCGTATTGTATCGTATTGAGTGTGTTTGTAAATATGTATCCAATGCCATGTTTATTTGACAAATAACTATCAAATATTGAACCCCGAAACACAAAAAACAGCAAACTTTTCTATGTTTGAAATATTGACTTAAGAATTATCAATTGGTACTTATTATCTAAAATGAATAAATATTTTACTTTTGTATAAATTCCTATGAATGTTTGCAGAACCTGGGAAATTAAACCAATGTGTATTGGCAATTTTAAAACTTTACTCAACTATAAATTAAGGGGCGGTTCAAGGAGCGGTCACAGATTAGTTTGATGCTGGGGGCTGGAGTTCATCTGAGCATATCATTTTACATTATCATTTTACTGATAAAGGTTAGATTTCGCTTTCAATAATCATAAAAGTAATCTTCTCCGTCTATGTAAACTTTTTTATGCTGTTATCTTTTTATCTTGTTTTTACGTTTTGCAACACTATTGCTGCTGTGTTGGCCAGGGCTCCCTTTGAAAAGAGATCAGGAATCTCATTGGGACTTAACTTGGTAAAAAATAACTCTGTAGAAACAAAACGTATCACATTTGGTGATACGTATCATCCACATGTTGTATTTTGTCCATCAGTTAAAAACTCAACTGGAAAAGACAAAAAAAAAAAAGAGCATTGGTGGGGGAACCCATGGGTTGACTTTCAGAAAGACATCATCTAGAGCACGCTCTCTCTCTTTGTGTGTGTGTGTGTGTGTGTGTGTGTGTGTGCTGCCTCGTCTCGGTGGGCAGCATGTCGCTGGGTCTGCTCCACGTTACAGCAAGAATTCCTGCCCATGGTCAGCGGCTCCTCGCAGTCTTATGAGAAACACAACATTTTCCGAGCCGCATGCGTCCCCAATGCAGCCCAGCGCGCTCACTCTGGCTCGTAAAACCATCGGTAATTGTTAGCAGAACGCTTTTTCTGTTAGCGATGATGTAAAATTAAGACAAGAAATATCTACTTTTGCATGACTAAAGAAAATGCTTGGTCTTGCAGAAACTGAGTCAAATGGAAAGTTAATGTAGGAGCAAATGAAAACACACATGAAGTGGTGGAATGACGTTTCTGATCGGGTGATAAATAAAAGTTTGCGCTAACATGTCAGCCTGTGGCTGCTGGATTGCATGATTTTGATATACAGTAGAGTAGTTGAGGGAACGAGCGCCAAGCAGCTAAAAGCAATTTGTACTAATCACATTCATGTGAATAAATATCAATTTGATTTATAATCCCTCTGCTAAAGGGATATATTTTCTCTGACAAGCCATAATCTAACATTTGGAAACTAATGTGCACAATTTTTCAGAGTCAGTGCTATTAGTGCTATTATGATATCAACAAGTAATTTATTCTAGAAGTAGACTTTATTATATATTGTTTTTTTCTTTAAACACTCTCACTCTAATCACTTTCCCTCTAACTCTAATCACTCTTTTAGTGAACTTTTTCAGTTGATGTCATTTTTGAGTGTACTTGAGATGGACATTTTTCAGGCGTGCAGGTTGAGGCTACCAGGGTGGTAGAGAGTGGGTTACCTGATGGATCGAGAGAAGGGGTTTCGGTCACTTCAACGTGTGTGGTTCGCTCCTCTCCCGCCAGAGGCATACTCTGCCCCCCGTCAAACACTCCGAACACAGCCACCGAATACTTAGTTCCTGCCCTGGAGGGAAAAAGAATAAAAGTACAAAATATTGTTTAAAAGGCGTAATTAACATCTATTCAACTAATTTTAAATGACAGCAGGTGAATTATGAAGTGGTTGTTAAAGGGATGACTATGTTGTAGATCAAGTTGTTTCACATTTTCTAGTTTTTCAATGTTGTGGACCTATTTCTTGTTTATATGACTTGGAATGGAATGAATGAAAAAAAATTGTTTTGTTTTTTTGCAGTGTTTACAGTTTATTTTGGAATGGCAAGTACCATATAAATATAATAGAAAGGTATATTTGTATTTAAAATGAAAGAGACTTTGAAAGTTTGAACTGGACATTTCCATGTTAGTTATATGTTGTGTCCTACTAAAACTCAGTAAGTGTTACAGGTTGCATTATACTGAAACTTAGTGACAGTCCCATATTCTATTTTACTGGAACTCTGTGACAATTTCGTTCTCTATTTTATTAGAACTCAGTGACCGTTGCATGTTCTATTATTGTTCCATATAGTGAATAATGAACAATAATAACCCTAACCCAAATCGCATCTCTCCTCTGGTCTCGTCTCCTCTAGAACGGAATCAGGATCATGGCGGACATTTGCTTTAAAGTGGTAAAAGTCATAAAGTCTCTGAAACTAACTTGAAAAATGTACTTACTTAAGTGCCGCCTTAAAAAAACCTTAATAACAAAGCATTTACGTTTCTAGTAAAACAATACATTAACCATCATTGTGGCATGTCTTAATAAACCTTACAGTGAAGGTGTCAATAGATAAATCAAAAAGGTCTAATGATTCTTAGTCAGGAATAGGAATAAGAAGTATAAAAATAATAAGCCATCAATATATGGATATATCACATCATGAGTCATCTCATCAATCAACATTGGATTGAATTAATATTGAAAAGGATAATGACCGTTTGTATTGAAATTGAATTGAATCATGAGATCTTGTCAGATACCGAGCCCTAGTCAACTTTATATTTCAGAAATAATGAATGCATTGTGTATATGTACTTTGTTCATATTTCTTCATCTTGCTATACTTTGTTGTCAAGCTCTTACAAGGTGATTTAGTGTTCAGCAAGTTAGTAATAAATATAAAAATCAGGTTGGAAGTTGTGCGGGGAGCCCACCTGAGCTCCTCCAGCACCACGGTGTGGTCGTCGGGGCCAACGACCAGCTCCCCCAGGTCCACATCGTTCCCACTGGGGTGGAAGGTGACCTTGTAGCCCCGGACTTCCCCGGGGGCCGGATCCCAGGACACCCTGAAGCTGGTCTTACTGGACTCCGAGGTCTGCAGGTTCCTCGGTGCTTTGTAGGGTGACACTGAGGTAGAAGAAGCAGAGCGACACTTAAGTCTTCACTCATAAGTATAAATTAAGTAACACAGATTGCAATTTGGCAAATAGTTCATGAAGATAGATTTCATAAAGATCAGAATTCCTGCATTCCAGCTGGTTTATCATTAGTCCATAATACAATTCCTTCTACCTTCCTGCCTCCTACCTGTCTTCGGTAAAAAGCCTGCTGACATACGGTGTTTAAAACTAGCATATGAATGAGTATTTGTAGAACTTTGCGCTTCAGAACCTTTAGTGACCCCATTTGTAGCAGCATCCAAACATGGAACAATATCCACCAACAACAACTCATCTGACTCATTCAGTCCTAAAACGTGATCTCTGTGGGTGACTGGCTTGGGCTGAGTTTAATTAGTTCCCCATCTCAAGTTGGTAGTCGTGAAATTCATTCAATTGTCTCATAGAGATTCATTACTTTGTAGTCCAAATAAACGCTTGAGAAGAAGACATGACATAAAATAGACAACATTTTTGTTGATATCATAGCCGCCAATTACAGGTGCTGCTTTTGGTCAGAATTATGTCCTGGCAATGTAAACCCAACAAAAAAACTCCATCCATGGTACCGGCCTCATGCGAAAGCTTGAAGTGATGTTGGGCTGAGACTAGCCTGCTTGTGAGCTAGCTGTCAATAATTCCAAATGTAGTAAATATTTCAGTTCAAATTCCACTAATCAAACTAATCAAAATGATGAAATGCAGCCTAGTTTATCGTTATACATCTGTTTTCCAATGGGCGTATGAGATGATGCTCTTCAATGGGTTGGTGCAAGTTGAGACAAGTTGAAACAGCACCGACAGGCGCTGTCACTCAGTTTTACAAGAGAAGCTTTGAAGACCAAAAATGTCCTTCGACAGCTTGTTCACAATCTGACATCTGTGTTTCTCAGGCGTGTACTGTCTGAATTATGGACCAACGTACGTGTCGTTCCTACTCCTTGCCTTGCTTTTCCTTCACCGCGCTTGTAGATGGGGTGGACGGTGATGTTGTAGGTCGTCAGGGGCCGGAGGCGCTTCATGACCGTGGAGGTGGCAGTCGCTGGGATCTTCAAGTGGATCTCTCGGCCTCCCCCGCTGGGAACGTATTTCAGACGGTAGTTGGCCACCTTGCCCAGCGCAGGCGTCCAGGTGACCCTCATGGTTTCCTCCGTCTCGTCCGAAACACTCAGAGATTTAGCAGCAGCGGAGGCTGAGAATAGATTTTTGATCACACATTAACCACACACATGCGGAGGGTGACACACACACACACACATGCAGGAGTGGCGAACGATGAGATATAGTCTCTGCTTTTATCCCATCCTGGCCGTCCTTCCTCCAGGGGCAGCCAGGAGCAGGGGGCAGCCCTCACTTTGTCGGCGCCCGGGGACCAATTCCAGGTGGTGGGTCCGTGCCGTGGTCAGGGACAGGACAGGAAGTGTTCTGCACGTTTTTAGTCGGGGTCCTTATGTTGGAGGAGACCCATGCGAACACGGGGAGAACGTGCAAACTCCACACAGAAAGGCCCCTGATCGGGCGATAACCCACCGGAGCAACAGTGTTAACCACTGAGCCACCCAAATATAATATCAAGAGAAATCACCACCCTTTTCAGTCACTAAGGAAGGTACAACACCATTTCATTGTTAGGTCTCTTGGGGAAAACAGCAGGCAAGCCTAATTTCCTTAGGGATCAAGCTCCCTCTCCATATCTACCCCCCCGGGGGGTAGGTGGGAAGAGGGGGAGTGGAGGTCACCCTGAAAGGCGGAAGAGGCAGAGGGAGTGCCTGCTGGCGTGTTCTAGGACGGGCCCAGGACCTCCCCAGAACTGTTGGAAAAAGTCCAGTTGGTGCGGGTAATGCACCTCTAAGCTGGTTTGCCAACTGCCAATAAACACAAAAGAAGAAGAAGAAAACGTGATGCTAAGATGTTCAGCCCTTTGGTGCCCACAGGCTATTGGCCGCGTTCCCAGCTCCATGTTCCCAGCTATTTAGTTCAAGATAAATCCAACACTACTTGTAATGTTAGCAGCGTGACTCTAAACACATATTGACAAGTTATTGGTTTCAGTCAATTTGGCTTCTGAGGAGGCAACCAGTTCCTGGTATTTAATTAAAACACGCAGCTGAAGGCGAGATTCTATGACTTTGTTTACAGACAGATCAAAGTGATAGAGGGCAATAGAAGACAGCAGCATACAGTGAAATATACAAAGCTCGAGCTTCCGGACTGCCGGTGTGTCGCTGAAAATGTTCCCCGGAAATGACATTGACTAAATGGTTCCGCTGTCGGATATCGGCCGATGAATCGGCTATCAGCATTTTCCTGCTCCAAACTATCGTTATTATATCGGCCTTTGAAAATCCACTATCGGTCGACCTCTAGTTATAATTATTGAAAATCATTTGCTGAGGCACGATCGTGATTGTGTCTCGGCCTAAATTTATTTGGACTAAATGCATTTTGCTTTTTTATTATTACTATTGGATTTCCTTCTATTAATATAAAGCATTGAGTTGTATGTTGCGTATGACAGGTGCTATAGAAATACTGTAAAGGTTATTATTAGGGGTCCAGCCCAAAGGGCACGAACACTATTGTTTTTGTTTGGATTATTATTATTATTCATCTAGCCATTATCACTGGTCAAGGTGTCTGGTGCTCAGAAACCGTTGAACCCATGGACACAAATGAATGATAGTTGTATTTGGGGCAGTCCACACACATTGTGGTCCAGGTTTGATCCACATCAGACTATATATGTAGGAGTAGTTAGTAAAAAATTTGTTTCTGTCACCTCCGTTGAGCGAGCTGAGATGATACCAAAAGGTCACGTGAAAACACTGCAGACTACCGATTGGTCACAGAGAATCATCACTGTGTCATTGCGCCATCATTGTGTGAAATGGCACATCTGGAGCCAACTCGCAGCACACACAGCGGCTGCTCGCTGAACAGATATGTTTCATTAAATTAGGAAAATAAATACATCTACGATAAAAAATTTTAAAAGACACTGTCATTATTGGTTTTGTTTGGAGAAACAGGGAACGGGGACCGCTCTGATCGCACAGAGAGATTGCTGAGCAGAGAGATTGCTGAGCAGACCCCTTAAAAAGGTTAAAAATACGTGACATTTACCGGAAAGTATTCCACTGCTTGCATCCACTGCAAATATTTTAATTGGCAAGTACTTAGTTAACTAATCTTTTCCGTATATAATCGCTCCAACCTCAACTTAGGTGTAGGCTTGTGGTGCCTGCAAAGTCGACAAAACATCCCTAAAAAGTGGAGCAATCATTGATCAAATTTGCTAAATAGCCACACATATACCTGAATATTTATTATTTTTGTGATAATTTTTTGTTATCTTTAAATTAAATACACAGGACATGACATAACACAATAAGATCACATAGAGTATAAGAAGAAGAAGAAGAAATAAGAAAGAAAATGGAAAAAGAGAAATTAAAAACATTATTTCTGATTATTTATTCATGATAGCACAAATTATGCAGATATTACATTCACCATGTGTGGTGTGGTATAGCCAAGTCTTAAATTGAGTCATATTCAGCCACTCTGGATCAAATCCAGTGCCTCTGTGCTTGCTGCTTGCTGAGGTCCTGTCTACAAGGCACAGAAGAATAGAAATGAGGCCCCTTTTCCTGACCTGCCCTGCTTCTACATCTCTCTGTGTTTACTGTCAATCTCACCTGTTGCTTCTGCCCTAGCTGGCTCTCCTACAGCAGCATGGTGGCTGCTGTCCTCCTCCTCTCCTGTACATCTCTCTCTTCATTAGCTACAACCATCCCTTCCTGACCCTCTCTTGCTGCTTCAGCTGCCACAGCAGCACTGGTTGAAGCCTGGAAATATTTGAAACAAATTGGATAAATTGGATAGCTAATCACACTGGTCGGACTGTTCAGCTTTCCCACGTATGTTTTCTTAAGTTTCTAGGTACTTTGTTTTGCTAATACCTCTAGCCCGACTGTCTTTGCGCCTCCTCAGGACGAGCCCAGGACAAGCCTTGGAAAATATTTTCAATATTTCCGACAGTACTTGAACGCAGCACGGCTGCACCGATCTTTTTTCCAAACAAAGCAAATAAAAACATGTGTGTTTATATTGTAGATGTATTTAATTTACTAATTTACTTTAATTTAGTTTCCTGCTGCTGCTCCTTCTGAAAAAATCCCCGCCCACCTTCTCACAGCCCGGTGGCAAATGCCCTGCGGCCCGGCACAGTTCGCAGCCCGGTGGGTGGGAACCTGTGAGCTAAGCGGCACACTTGTTGCACTAAATAAATGAATCAACTTATGGCGGTCAAATCTGCCTTTCTAAACATCCATTAATTGTGCAGTCGCACCGGTGCTACCTTTGAAAAAAAAAAATCACTCGCACCTTGAAAAACAATTGTCGCAAAATGTGACTAATCGGTCGCACTCTGGAGCCCTGCTGAAGTGTGATTTGGTGGATTACATTACATAATCATTGTGCTGACATTATCAGGTAACTGCAAAGTTTCTCATTTATATGCTTTACTCACAGGTGTGTGAATTGACCTGGATATGAAGAGTCCATAGAGCAAAATAATTTAACATTAGAAATCATTATGTGGCGGTCAATGTTGATGTTGTGGTGGGCCGCCACAAATAAATCAATGTATGGGAAACACTGAATCTTAATCAACCAGTATTGCGAATAGGGCTTGTACATCGTTTTGTCACACACGTCACACCGACTAACCTGGACCCCATGATTTGCTGCCTCCAGCTATATTTATTATAATTATTATAATTACATACAGTATACCAGCATAACCTTGTGTATGATGTTATTTTCCTACAGTGCTATTTATGAATTAATGGAAATTTGACAGGCCGTCATTTAGTCATTTATTTGGCTGCATCAACAAAACTGGTGCCTTCAGGAGTCCATTGGTTTACAAAAGTGTTGCCTAGCACAGTGTTCCCAACCTTGTTTCTGCCATGTCACACTTTCTACTATGCAATAATCCCATGACACAAAACCACTATCCTGTTAACCACTAAAAATGAAGACAAACAAACATGTAGAACGGTGCTTATTATTATGGACTAATAATAGTTAATTATGCAAGACTCTCAAACGATTCGATGATATCAAGAACTCTTTTAAATAGCTCAGTAGTCAAGAGTCACTCTGGCAAAAAACGCGACTGATTTACTCTTTGCATTCCACCAAAATTATCCTCCTCTCGTTCACCGTTCAGGAAGTCCTCCCTCACGCGTTATACCAACAGAACCAAACGAAGCAAGATGAGTCGCACAAATCGAATGACACTTTTTACCGAGTGACTCGTCAAGAGGCTGCAGGCTAGCTAGTTAGCCTAGCTGTCCTAGGTCCTTACTTGTTGAGGGAGATCTTCATGCCGTGTGTGTTACGTCCTGCGGTGCCCTCTTCCTCTCCGGCGGCCGACTGGCCACCCGCCGAGCTTTCGTCCCATTCATCGTCCCACTCACCGTCATCATCCTCACCAGTTCCTACTGGGAGCACACCAGTACCATGGTGGGGGTGTTATGGAGACACATTTAGTGTCCTCAGGTGTGTGTGTGTGTGTGTGTGTGTGTGTGTGTGTGGTGCCGGTTG
>OMKR01075299.1:6416-18384 GCA_900302355.1 Cyttopsis rosea
CCTTTCTAGCTGGGGAGGCTCTGGCCTGCTTTGAGGAACACGCTCGCTACTTCCTGTTCCCAGAGCCCAAACTGGTTCCAACCTTTTCCGGGGTAGACAGAGAGGTTCTAATGATACGTGCACCTCACTTCCCGGTAAGTCCATTTGATACCAATACGGTAGATTGGAAATTGATGTGAGGCCAATTATCTTAGTAGCTTAAAGGAAAGGATTGCCATTCTTCAACCCAGGCCTTATTAAATGTTGTCTGACTATCTGGCGCTTCTGCAAATCAGCACTTTTGCCTCCATCCGTGCAAATGTAAGAGACAGGAAACTAGAAACTAGAATTAGAAACAGGAAGTTGTCCCACTTCCTACCACCACCTACAGCATGATTTGGATCTACTGTGGTAAACAGAAGTTTTAAATAAAATGTTGTTTTACTGTTATTTGAAACATTCACAGCACTAAGATGTGCATGAATACTAAAACATAATGGGACACAGATCAGGCCTAATCTTAGACTAAATCACACATTTAATCTGGAAATCTCGAAATGGCCTTTCTCAGTCATAAAAGTTTAAAATAGTCTCAGACTTTCCCTAGTCTTGGTTTAAAAAAATCTGATTTCCAGAAGGAAGATTGGAGCTAATCTAGGTCTAAATGAAGGCTCAAATTAAACCTGGCCAGAGGCAGGTTTATTTCTGGATTAATGGATGTGGGCCTAATTAATAATTAATTTTAACTAATTAATCTTAAATTAAGCAACAAGGTAGGATAATTTTGTCCTGATTTAGATTAATCCCTGTCTGCGAAACCACTCCAATGTCTATTTCCTATTTTAAGTAGCAAAGAATTCAACAAGTTTGTGTTATGAACAGTTATAACCGACATTTTAATGATTGATGTGAATGCTTGGATTGAAAAATAGCAAACCTATCCTTTAAAGGTGCAGTGTATAGAATTTAGCGGCCACTAGCAGTGAAGTTGCAGATTGCAACCAACTGAATTCCCCTCCTTGTAGGAGAATCTCCGGTGGCCACAAAACTCGTGAAAAACGCGAAAGTCCCTCTCTAGAGCCAGTGTTGCCAGAAACATGGTGGTGCAACATTGTGGCGTCCGTGGAAGGGGCACCAGCCCCCATGAAGATGTAAACGGCCAAATCTAAGGTAACGAAAACACAACGATTCTTCTTTTCATGGGATAGGGTTATACATACTTATGAATATTATATTCCATTTCTGCCAAGTCTGTTCCGCAAAATGTGCCGAATGCGCTAAATTCTACACACTGCATCTTTTAGATAGCTTCATGAGTGAATTCAGCTGGTTATCTCTTCCAGATTAGTTAGAACATACCTCTTTTGTAGCCACATTTATGTAATTTGTATCTTATTCTGTGTACCATGTCAGCTTCGGATCCCAGATAATGGCTCTGTCTTATGGAGGTCGTGGAGGTCATGTAGTGGAGGACATTGGGGTCTGAGAAAAGTATATATCATTGAAAATGAACGTCTTTATTCTGACATATTCAGGGTATCGCTCCAAGGCTGGAGTTTTCTACCAAAACAACCATCAGTGAATGTTCAGCTGATGCAGGGACAAACTTTTACCCAAATATCCCCACAGTAAGGATTTTACTTTACTTCTGTGTATTGTGTGTGACCATTGTAACTTCCTTTTTATTTATTTGATAATCATTCAGGGCTACAAACTCAAGTCAAAGACAATATATTCTTCTCTTACTCTCCTCAAAGTGCGAGATTCTCTTCAGTTTGGCAATTAAATATCAATGATATCAGTGAGTATTTGTGCTGGGTATACATTTCAAGGTACTACACACAAAATGTGGAATAGTGTTTCCATAAAGGCTCAAATGTAAAAGTGTAAATACAACTCACACATTCACAACAACATAATAATAATAATAATAATAATAATGATGATGATGATGATGATGATGATAATGATAATGATACTGGGACGGAGCAGACTGCGGTGCATTAGGGCGGGGGCCAGATGTGTGATGAAGGGAATAGTGGAAATTCCCCATGATAGTTTCACCCCAGTTCAAGGCTGTCTGAAAAGGTTTTTGCACCACCCGGAATAGATTAAATTTACAAAACTCAGCCCTTTTGAAATGTGGGTTGTCGAAAGCCAAACCGCTGAACGTCTCTATTTATCCGTCCACTGATGGTAGGGGACAACTGATAAATGACTGAATCTTCAGTTGGGCAAGGCTGTCAAACAATTTAACAATTTAAAAGTCCTGTTTTAACAGTTCTGACTGCTTTCTTTCCCACATGAACAATGATTTTATCAATCCTTGTGTGATCAGACAATATCTGGGGGATTTTATCATTGATGTCACTGATCCTTGCACCTGGGAAACAGCAAGTGCTGAAATTGGCGAAAATAGAAACAAAGCAGAGAGCAAACAAAACACATCTGCTCTGTGCAAAGGACAGAATATATAGGTTGAATATATATATGAATAATATTATTATTATACTATTTTTCATGAGATTGTATTCCATTTTTCTATTTCTCCCTGGGTTGTAATATTGACTTGTCTTGTCTTGACTTGACTTGCTGTAACTGGAATTCTGAAAATGGGTTCATTTGTTCCAGAGTCCGCCGGCAAAAAAGTCTGCAAGGAGGTCCCGTGAGCAGAGGGCCTCCCCGCACAGGGTGCGTTCCCACACCCCGCAGTGGAGCACAGTTGAGATAGGAGGAGACAGACCCCCCACTGCCCACCTGCTCAAATACCCCATCGAAGAGAATGAAGGGCAACTGAGCCACCCCAGCCCGGGCTCCCCGATATCCCCCCCATTCCGCCAGGAGTCATGTGGCTCTGAGTTTCGTCCTTGGCAGGCAAGACGGTTTCATCGTTTGACTTTAAAGCCTACGTTCACTATTTTCCAACCCAGGCCAAATGTTGGTTTCCATCATTTCTACCTGTTCATAGCACAACCTCGCTAGTTTCCCATCTCCCAAAGTGAGTTTCCTATTTAAAAAAGGTGATTTTAAATTTTGTTTTTATAAACATTTGCCCCATTGGACTGCATTTAGGGGCAGAAGAGTGTCACATCTCTCAACAGTAAAGTATTCAGCACGGTTGTGCTATGAACAGTTATAAATGATGGGAACCAGCATTTATAATATGGCCTGGGTTAAAATATATGAGTGTGTGCTTGGGAGATTAAGCATACACGCTATAGCACCATTCACCGTTCCTCTGTTTACAGACATCGGCCTCTTGGCCTGGGGCTTGGCGCTCAGCGCTCACAGGCCCATGCAGTGTCCTCAACACCCCCACTTCCCCTTCACCCTGGTCTCCAGGTGCAGGTGAAATGTTTTCCACAGACATCTCAACACAGACTCCATAGCTGTTGACAAATATGGAGTTCTATGATTCCAAATCAACTTACTTTGTGGCAAAAAGTATCACAGAGGAGGCACTCTCCGGCTTAATTAAAAGATTGCTGTCTGACTTTGTATTCTTCTTTTAAAATTTTTTTAATTTAGTGAGACATTTATCAGAAGACAGAAGAGGATCTCCCTCCAATGACTCGGTAGGAACAGTATATTCCATAATGGAACATTTTTCCATAATTTGTCTAACATTATAAAATCAGATTATCTATCCAAGCACCATAAGTCATATACTGTATGTGCAGAAATAGTTATACAAATATTTATACAACATTACATATAATTATTTTCAAGGCCACCTCGAGGCAATTTATTTTCCTGTTTCCCCCTACAAGTTTTTTATCATAGGGAGCGAAAAAGTGTAGTTTCTATGGCCTCCTTTAGTGGTTGCTATTTGCCTTTGCGCTTGAGTGGACCTGCTACCTTGCGTAAGCCTAGCAAAGTACCGGTTTATCACAAACTTTGGGACATTGCCAAATGATGTATGATGCTGTCTGTGGAATCAAAGCATTGCAGCGGGAACCGGGAAGTGGTCTTTATTGGTCAAAGATTGGCTTGCAGAGGCTTGCAACTTTTTACTACAGCTTCCGGGGAAATCTTCAGAATTGTGGTGGTCCTACCGTGAGCAAGCTAGACTCAGCCGGTATGTCTATCTCCTTCTGGTGATCTAAAGAAAAAATAAATCATTCATCAAGTACTTTGTAACTTATAGCACCTTGTGTGTACCATGATGGCTTCCAAGTTACTGTTGAATTGAACAGAACATTTTTGCAAACATTTCCATAATCGCTGTGTTACCTGATTGGCCAGGTCTAGGTTTGGCTCCCAAGACACGTGGGAAGAGGTCCAGGAGCGTATTCGAGGACTTCTCACGACACCGAAGGCAGTACGCCGACTGTTCCATGTAAGTAACTCTTGGTTTGGGGGCAATTTAGGTTGCAGGGTATTTCTTTTTCCCCATTTATAGTTTTCCACTAAGGGACTGAGGGACTGAATGTTTTACACCAACGTTAAAGAAACCATTTGCACCTAGCTATTAGCCACGTTGTTTTCCGTTTTCACAGGCACCATCTCTGAGGTGAATGAGGTTTTAGCCTGAACGTCCATCTCCCCTGGTCCTCCGTAAGGAGATGGCCAGACTGCACAAAGCCGTGAGAAGCAACTGCTAGGTGCTTCTGGGTGATGTCTTTCCTAAAGAACTCCAGACATTTTTCCTGGGAAAATAACAATGTTAAATGCTTATGGCACAGTCAGAGGTAAGATTTGGAAAATTGGCCACAGTTAATCGAATACTCCAATCATGGCAATGTAATAGTCAATTGTACAACTTATACATACATATATTATACACTTGTGGGTAGACAGTCAGTTCCCCTATATATCCACTAGATGGGAGTAGAAACCCATACAAAACTAGTTTACAACAATTCAACACACTAAGAATTGAATCTGAGTCATTGAATCATTGCATACTTTAAGAATATACTGGAATATAAACTATTTGGTTATACAAAATTAAAGCAATAACAAAACTTTCTACATCTATCTACTACAACAACGTTCTATATCAATTCCTGTACTATGTCTCACTAATGGAACCTTTGAGCTGTCGAGGTGACCGTTTTAAGGTTAAAAGGCCCAATCTTAATCCACTGGCTTCTTTGGAATCTATTCAATTTTTTCTATGAGAACTGGCCACACTTTTCAATCGGTAGAACGTTAATTTTAATAGAAACGTTATTTTGTTTTACGTTGTGTATTGTTAAACCAATAAAAAAAATCTAAATACACAAATCAGTGCTGATATTTCGGATCATAATCGGTTTAAAAGAGGGTTATGAGTTTATAAATGACCATGCGTTGTTCATATGAGACCATAACATAAAACTCAGTTGGACCGGGAATAGTTAAAATGGTGAAAATGTGACCCTCAAATGTCATGAAAACATTGATGATATGATATTCGTGGCTCTACTTGAGGTCAAAGGAATTCCATCCAATTCTGTCCATTTGCAACTCAACAAAGCCAATCAAATCTTCTACTTCTCGAACACCAAAATTCCTCCCTTGCTGACCCTGGTCTCCACGTGCAGGTGAAATGTTTTCCACAGACATCTCAACACAGACTCCATAGCTGTTGACAAATATGGAGTTCTATGATTCCAAATCAACTTACTTTGTGGCAAAAAGTATCACAGAGGAGGCACTCTCCGGCTTAATTAAAAATTTGCTGTCTTACTTTGTATTCTTCTTTTTTTAATTTTTTACTTTAGTGAGACATTTATCAGAAGACAGAAGAGAATCTCCCTCCAATGACTCTGTAGGAACAGTATATTCCATAATGGAACATTTTTCCATAATTTGTCTAACATTATAAAATCAGATTATCTATCCAAGCACCATAAGTCATATACTGTATGTGCAGAAATAGTTATACAAATATTTATACAACATTACATATAAAGAGAGAAAAAAAACCGAAATGATTTATTGTAAATTCAAAAAGATAAAAATCCAGAGTAGTGAGATCTGAACCAAACAAAAACATAAGGAGGGGAGACATCCGGGCCAACCACATAAAGGGGTGTTGGATCCAGTGTTCTCCTTTAATTAAAAAAAATAACACAGACACAATCCAAAATGAAGCCAGATCTTCCCAAAAGAGGAGATGAACTATAACAAAACAAAAATGTGCTGCAGAGGTAAGCTGACATCCTTCATCAGAGTATGTAACATTGCAATACTTGGATTCATGGAGAAGATTGGCCCTGAATCATTTGATATTGAAGAAGATTAAGTTAAGATGCTAATTGCAGTTAGCCTATCATGAGTCGATGGAAAATAGCCAAACAGGTCGCCAATAATTTTTTTTTATTCCACAGAAGACCCAAAAGTACATAGTTATGTCACAAAATGGCTCAATTAAATTTAGCCTTGTTTTGAAGTTGTATTCCCACTCTTTGGTTTAGAGGTGAATTCGGTCTTATTTTGATGTCTGCAACAGGAAGTTAAACTTTCCTTGTAGTGAACATGAGAAAGTTAAAATGGTGAAAATGTGACCCTCAAATGTCATGAAAACATTGATGATATGATATTCGTGGCTCTACTTGAGGTCAAAGGAATTCCGTCCAATTCTGTCCATTTGCAACTCAACAAAGCCAATCAAATCTTCTACTTCTCGAACACCAAAATTCCTCCCTTGCTGACCTGTGCATTAGTTGCCACAGGTCACTCTTTACTCTTTACTGAATGACTCGTCAAGTACAAACAAAAAGAGACAAACCTTTCATCACTTTCATTTCAGTGAGACATGAGGTGCCAGTTGATTATACTGTATGTCAACATAGTAGCGAGGATATAGTGATGTAGATAGTGAGGGATAGTTGGTAGCCCCCCTCATCCTGGTTTAGTGCCTACTTTTGAATCACTATTGAATTCCCTGATCCATCACTGGTACCAGTTGCTCTCACTGGTGAGTGTTCTTCCATTTGTCCAGTCCATGATGTGGTTCTCTGGTTTGCAATTATCCAAAACATTCAAATTTGCTCTGTTGTAGTGGAACCAGGCCTCATTAGACAAGCCCACAGAACTAGCGTCCCTTTTTAAATTGGCCAGCTTCTCTGTGTTTGGCAAAACTTGGCCCTCCAGTTAAAGCTTTCACCAGGATCACCAGGGAAGAAGCCACCTCAATGTCGTTTGAGTGTGGAATGAGAAGCGAGGAATCTCATCTATGAAATTACATTTCTTCTCATGTTCAATCCTGTCTTTGATAAATCAAAAATTGCGGCAGCTTTATATATAGCGTTATTGGGGTATTGATCTGATGTTTATTTATTATTATTTAAGTGTGGAGAGGAGGAGAATCGACTGGTGAGATTTGTGGTGCATGCATGGAGACCAGTCGTATTAAGTTTCTCCTTGGAGCAACCTATGATATGCTTCCAACTCCTCCAAACCTGATTGGGTAGGTGAAGATGTAAATTGTCATGGCACAGCTGCACTGAAGCACATCTTGTCAGGTTGTAGGCTTAGTCTAGCAGAGGGTTGCTACACTAAGCGTCATAACCAAGGTTTCAAGTGTTGGTGTTGCAGGTGTAGTTGATAGCAAGTGCATATAATTTAGGACCTGTCAGTAAAGAAAATTGGCTTTGTATAGGAGGGACAGAATGTCACAGTACACGCCTGTAGTTGTATATGTAGATGAGGTAGAAATAAAATAATGAAATTGTAAACCATAGAGAGGAAGAGAGTCATTTGTAAAGGAAAATATGGCTAATATCAATATTGGCAAGGATGGGAGAACTATGCGTTTAAAGGGGAAGTCATTAACACGTTAAAGGGGAATTCTAGGCTGGTCTGAGAATTAAAGAAATAAATAAAACGTTATCGTCATCGAGCTCTGATCACCCACCGTAGCGTTGTTCTGCCTACATTTTCGGCAGCCCTCTGGACAGCGTGACGGGTTTCCAACCGTTGCTTTGTTCCTTTGGCCGACTCAGAATCCGATGAGTTAATTGAGTTGAGTTGAGTTTTAGAAGGAAACAACCGGCAAGTTATTCCAAACTATGCTGCGATCAGTTTAACGTCTGAGGCTTGTTGATTGTTGCTGGGTCAGTGGTTGGTGGTCCAGAGAGCTGGATCCTGATGCGGGCTCCGTCTAATTGTTTTATTTGGACTTAGAAATTATCGAAAAATAGTTTTGCCAAATGACCCTGCTCCCGAATTATCGTTAAACAAAGGATGTAGGAAAAAGACACAGATGGATCAGTTTGCAACTCTGGTCCAAAGTATAGCTTGTAGGGGAGTCGAAAGAGTTCTCAAAGCGGCAGTTTCAAAATGGTGCGTCTGTGCCATTCTGTGAAAGGGGGAACAACAGACAAAAGAAAAACACGAGGGAAAAACAAATCCACACAATTGACGAACAAAGGGGAAAAGTGCCTGATGACCGATACCTGTCTCGGATTACGTCACGAAGCAATCCTTGTGTGGTTCTTTTATCCTTTATCTTTTAAAACTTTTAAAGAAAACTTTTATTGCAACACACAGTTCTTCCATTTTGCCAATTCAACTACATTAACATAGTATCATACCTATGTTCCATAAACAAGTCACTAAACAATTTCACACATAAACATTCGTATATATTCCAATAGTGGATTTCTTAATTCAGGATCAAGAATCTATCTAACTACCGAATTATCCAAAATAGTTATTCGACTATTATTAAAAAGAGGAGAAAGAAAAGAGGATAAAAATGCGATAAGCAATTATATCAGGTACACCACGGCACACATCACTGAATCTGGTACGTGTCTTCTTGATTGTGGTCACTAGATGGTAGCAGAGGGTTAAACATGAAACACCTTAAAGCCTTCTTTTCTCCGGTAATAGACTTGGTATAAAAGTGTGAGTTTCACTATCTAGCGTGGTGATGCCTGGGGAATGATGTAGTATCATTTTCATTCGATTTCATATTATTTCAGAACTTTTGAGGTCGTAACTCAGTGTTCCATAGATGAGTTTGTGTTGAGACCTGTGTTGTGTAAATTCACCAGAGCAAATGGCCCCAGAGAGGATGAGGGTTGTCTTTGATCTCTGACCAGCACCTCTCCTGCTCGCTGGGTCTCTGAGGGGGGGAGCTCCTGTGGTATTGTCCCGACCTACTGCAGCCAGGTCTGGTGGCTCCTATTCTCCGCGGGGGTTCTGGTCGAAGAGCGGTTAAACCATCTCTCTCTCGGATAGTCTTCTTTCATCCAAAATCTTTTATTCCACCACTTAGAAATAGTGTGTCAGAGGGACTGTTCCCACTACACCATTTAGACTCTATGGGATGGTAAATGCTGACTAGACGTGTGTGATCCTTTCGAACTTATGGCAGAGGTCCAATTCTGCTTGAGAGTCTCTTTGCATACCATATTCACAAATACTATTCAATCAGGAGAAACTAGGTGAAGGAAACATTTATTTGACAGATTTGGCATTAGGACTCCATGAGTCTACATAGCTTGTACAGAATGTAATATGAATATATATGGATGAGGAGGGATCTCAGAGGACCGCAGGAGCAATCTTCCCCCCCATGGACTCCTGACGCTGGTGGTGATGGAGACTACACTGATGCCTACGTCCTGGGGAATCAGAGAGGCTGCTGGGTGGAGAAGGGATGGAGGTGGGAGCGCTTGACACGGCATCTGGAATGACAGAGAGAGAGAGAGGGCAGGCGGATACAAATACTCGCGGGGAGGCAGATGATTGGCTCCCCCAGGGAAGTGGATGATTCAAATTGATTGCCTGCAGCCGGGCTGATGAATGACATCGCCAAGGATAGGTAGCCTTCCTGTCTGAACTTTCGATAAATCTCCATTTCAGTCAGGAGAGACTAGGTGAAGGAAAGATATTTATTTGACAGATTTGGCATTAGGACTCCATGAGTCTACATAGCTTGTACAGAATGTAATATGAATATATATGGATGAGGAGGGATCTCGGAGGACCACAGGAGCGATCTTCCCCCCAAAAAGTTTGTTAGTTCCTATTAGGGGGAACTGACTGAGGGCGGACTTCTAAGGTTGTTACAGGGAGAAGGGTTATTGCTGGTGAAAAGCCGGACGGGAAACTGACCGTGGTTTGTTTAAAACCATCATTGCAGCGGTGACGCTCCGCCATTCGCAGTGGTGACGTTCCGCCGTTCGTTGCACTCACGCACACACGCAGCAGTGACAATCCGCTGATCACGCACACGTGGTGACAACCGCCGATCCACACACAGTGGTGATGAGCCACAGTTTGTTGCAGCGGTGACGATCTGCCATGGGGGTTTGCGCGGTGAAACCGACATAGCGGTACAGACATTGGTGCGGGAGGACCGGCATGTGAGCAGTGAAGATCCGAAGGCTTTGTCATGCTGCTGATGCTGGCGTTGCTAGGCGGCATAACCAGCCTCCTGGAGGGACATTATGCTTGAGGGATAGGAGAAAAGCAAGGCTTTTAGGGTTACGCATCACCACCAGCTATATGAATACCTTCATCAGGGCAGCAAAGATTTATGGGCGCTGGGGATAGCGGCCTGGTCGGGTCGATATACAGTAGGAGAAGTACGTGGATGAGGGTCATCTGCCTAGTTGTTGGAGGGCTGCGAACGTGCTTCCTTGCCTGGCGGCCGAGGTGGCGCCCTGATTCCCTGATTAGGAACGAGTGACCCGAGTACACTGGCTGACAATTCGTGTTTTTGACGGGAGTAGGTTTAGACAACGGGTGAACCGTGCCTTGGACGTGGCTTGATGCTTGGGATCGAGAGTGTTACAGCACCTCTGGGCTGTTTTAGGTCCGAGAGATAAATAATTTGGCCTTGACATGAATGGGTAGAACTGTCCCCTGGGTTAAAGTGTGTGCAGTGATTAGTGAAGGCGCAGAAAGGGATCATTGAAACTGGTTGGGAGATTCCTGGGCTGACGGTTGCGAACCACTGGCCTCGATAGTGTCATGGGAAAGCTGGAGACTGGAGACCACTCTTTCGGAGAGTGGGACGACTCTGACAAATCGATCGCGATGGATCGCGGCCGGGATTGGACCTGGTGAGATGATGTGGATGAAGTACAGAATTGCTGCACGTGATGCTAAAGGTAGAGTATTGATCGGGTATTTTGAGAGTCTGATGCCAGCGTTTGAACATGCCGTGCAGCGCTTGACACGGCATCTGGAATGACAGCGAGAGACAGACAGGGCAGGCGGATACAAATACTCGCGGGGAGGCCGATGATTGGCTCCCACGGGGAAGTGGATGATTCTAATTGATTGCTTGCAGCCTGGCTGATGAATGACATCGCCGAGGATAGGTAGCCTTCTTGTCTGAACTTTCGATAAATCTCCATTTGATTATAATGAACATGGCACAGCACTCGTAATGTAAGTAAAAAATGAACAAGAACAAGAAGTAACAAGTGCAGCCGCTTTAATTAACATTTCACTTACGGCAAATCGGCCTAAATCCAAATAAGTAATATAGCTTGTGGCGTTGCCTGTCTTCGTTGACACATGTCATCGACATATTTTTCAATGGATGTTTTCCGTCTGCTTTGGGTCGGGAACTTAAATATCCCAAAGAAACGCCAAACTATCGATGCACGTGTGTCAACCTGCAGAACACAGAATCAATGTGTTGCAGCAGCGAGTGCCATAAAAAGACACGCAGAAATAGCTCAAACATGCCAGTGGCCTTTAAAACACCACCAGTGCATGTGTCTGAGGCAGCCGGATTGAGGCCTTTACCGTTGTTGTGGCTGAACCGCCAGGTGAGGGCGCAGTCGTGTGCTCATCTCTCTTCTCGAGGACTCTCTTGATAGAATTAGCTGAGCAGTCACACTGAGTTAATTGCATCTATACAGAATGGCTTTGTGGACAGTGCAGTTCATAACGCCATCTTCTCCTTGCCTAGTTTAGCGTCCGGAACACAGAGTTTACACACAGTGCAGACAGACGTGTTGAGTTGTCAGCTTGTGGTGATATTTCACTCTAAAGTCACTAAAGTGAGTTCTAGTGTGATTTTAACAACTTT